>JAVGWX010000009.1:54842174-54909674 GCA_036924085.1 Ariolimax columbianus
CAAAGGAACTCTACATAGCAGAGCGATAGTGGTCTTGGTCAGAACATTGTGCCTGACAGGACTAGCGTCTCTGTTCATGTCACGCGATGGTAAAGTACAAGTAAAGCACAGTCCCTGTTGTACATGGTGAAATGTGAGATACTTAATTTTTAAAAGTCACAGATTGTCACATATGGTGACAACAGTGTTCTTCGTGTACAGCTTGTCTTTTTTATTTGAAATAAATGTTTTCTATTTCATATTGGAATAATAATGGAGGACACTAACTAATGTGTCTATCTCGGCAGCATCATCTTATTCGATGGTCGCAGCTGTCCCGAAATGTCAAAGAGTATCGGACTAGCTACATCTGCATTGTACGACTGCGATGTGCATGAAGTAATGGCAGGATTTTCTTTGAAATAATCATCTTGCGTAGTTTCAGTTCTACTTTACGGCCCCGAAACATGAGCATTGCTCACACATGATGTATCAAGACTATAAGTTTTCCAATGTGTGCAACAAGCGGCGTATCCTAGAAAGCATAACTCTATCCGCAACGTGAATGCTTCTGCTAAAACAAAAATCTACCCAACTATGATAATACTTGACCGCCGCCGAGTTTCATTGTTCGTTCATGTAGAACGTCTGGACATGGAATCCACAGTCCACATGAAACTTCATTATACGTTCCTTAGCGCCGAATGGATTTCCCTGGCCGACTAAAGTCGCAGAGGAGGCCGTCTCACACAGTATGACTCCAGCAGATAGCAGCGTCCTATGACGCTCTGGACGAGGCCTGGAGCCGTGAATGTGGCCGATGGATGCAACGAGCCCTAGACACATAAGCGAACGTATTATTAATACTGTTGTTATTATTTTTAGTAGTAATTTTTATTGTTGAAGGAATGTCAATAATGGGTAGATTTATTTTTTAAGCGCCCTAAAAAGTACGCTAAGAAGCGGTTTGTTGTAGCTTTCCCGACATCCCGAACGTGCAGATGAAGGTGGACCGGGGTCCTCCACGCAGTTGTGCTATTCTTGGCTTCACCTGCGTGTCTCTCACTACTATGGAGATCACGTCATCTTGTTAGCCAGGTTGCCATAAAAACAGCCTGTTTCCTGCAAGGGCGACAGGGAAACCAAAGCGAGGGTCTTGGCCAGTATATTTTGCATGATCCTGACTAGCATGTCTGATCTGTATGTTTTGCCTGACCAGACATCTTCACTCCCAGTATTAGTATTAGTAGTGTAAGTAGTAGTTTTAATGGAGCGTATTTAGGTTCACGTTTATTTAGAACTTCCTTAATTTCTCAATAATATTAAATGCTCAATAAAGGCAATAAAATTAAACTATAAACATCTGAATTTTGGCAACTTGAACTATTCTCTTCAATTCCTTCACTTATACGTTCTACATCTTGTCTTATTCTACCATTGTGAGTTCTAGTCTTCGAAAATATTGTTCCGTTACATTGGAAGGGTGTTCTATCCGGATATAATCAATCACTATTCACCTTTTCTACCACCTGTGGAGCACATGGTCTCAAAATACATACGCCAATCATGTTGTATTCCACCCACACCTCCAATTCCGCCCCATTTACGGTAATGTGCCTAGGTCCCCCTATATTCCTCTTGCCCGTTGAGAATCAAGAAAAGAGACTGACGAGTAACGCTGTTTGATGTTCCCTTTACTTGCTCTTATTATTCTCCATCTATTAAACGATACAATTTAACCAAGGCGACAACACTGAAATAATGTCGACTAAAGCCGTTTGCTTGCAGTTTTCCAAACGCAGAACCCGCCTGTGCAACCATGCTGGTAAACTCAAAGTCGACATTCGTCTCCCTAGTAAGGGTACTGTTGAGGTAGGTAACGCCATCGACTGCCTGGTGACGCTGTTTGTATACGGAAATGTTTAGTTCAATGTATACCTTCCCATGACCATGTCTGTGTAACAGGGATGGTGTAACAGTATAGAAGTCACACGAGAGACACCTAAATTGTTTTCACTTGAGATGTCTTTGTCGGATACTCAGAATCAGGATTCAGGACAACTTAACTTAACGTCTTATACTGGTTTAGAAGACTCTGCAGAGTCTGTATACAACCAGTTTCATTTACATTTCCTTGCTCAAAAAGCTATGCGCATCCAATTTATTCTTAAATGCATTAACTGCCCCTGCTTCCAATACCTCATGTGGCAACGCATTCCAAGCATTCACCACTCTTTGACTAAAGAAATATGTTTTTGTAATATCTAATCTTGACCTCTCTTTAGTCAACGTGTAGCTATGCCATCTTGTTCTTGTGGGTGGCTGTATTTTTTTTTTAAACTTGTTAAAGTCTAATTTATCCATTCCTCTGCTCATCTTATAAACCTGTATTAAGTCACCACGAATTCTTCTTTCTTCTTTCTTTGTTTTCTGAGTCTTTCCTCATAACTGTAATTCTGGAATCCAACTAGCAGCTTTGTCGCTCTGTTTTGTATCATTTCCAGCATGTTTATATCACCTCTATGATAAGGAACACTTTCAACCCCTCTAGATGCCTAACTCTGACTTTCTGTGTATGTCTAACATGCTTAGTGTCCATACTCTTCTGCCATAAACGCCCAGTTAAGAGAGAATGGACTTGTTGTTTACATGTTCTATGAGCGCGTATCCAAGTAGCTGTTATACTGTGAGCTGATAGTAGATAGCCGCTCATTAGGAGGGCAGATGAAATGTTATAGAGACTCCTTGAAAGTGTCTCTAAAATGCTTCAACATTGGCGTCATCTCATGCAACTGCTCCCACTGGTAAGATGCTCAGATCGCATAGCGTAACTAAATCCAGAGTCTCAGAAGAAGCGTCCCGCACGAAATAATAGAAAGCAACGACGCGTATACTGCCGACTCCTCGCAAAGTGCCCCGAGTGAATTAAAGTCTGCCGAGCCTGAATAGGTTTATATAGCTATTGGAGAACACATTTCATAACACTAGTCTGATGATTTCATCATCGATTGCGATAGACAACTATAGGCAATAATGAAAATTCGACATCTACATTAGGTTAAAGTGATCTTCCCCACGCCAGTGCTTGCTGCGTGTATTGATCTGAAGGCCATCAGGAACAGGTGTGATTTGTTTTTGTAATCGTGTGTCTCGTGCGAACACGCTAATGTCTGTTCAGGCAAAACATACTCATCAGACATGTTAGTCAAGTTCAGGCAAAATATTTTGACCAAGACCCTCACCTCGACATCCCCGTAATCCTCCTCGAAAACGGGATGTTTTTATGGCAGTCTAGCTAACGAGGTGATGATCGACGTGATTCCCATAGTAGTGAGAGACAGGCAGATGAAACAAGTATAGCACAACCACCTGGGGTACTCTGGTCCACCTTCATTAGCCCGATCGGAATGTGAGGAAAGCTACAACAATCCGCGACTTAACGTCCTTTTCAGGGCGCACAAAAGAGTAAAACTGTTCATTGTGAGCATTCAACAACAACAACTTCGCAAAACAATATGGCTGCAGTCGGCTTGGTGAAAGATGAATAATTGACATCAAGAGTATTCCGATGGACTTAGGCAGCTGACGCCATACTTTATCTAAGACAGCTGACTTAAGATCTCTATATTACTTACGGGAACAAATGTATATCCTATTTGACTGCTAAATAACAATTTAACGTTTTAATTACAATATTATGTGGTCTGAACAGATACACTTGCCGTTGTTTATGCTTCTGGTAAACCATTTTTTCGATCAGTAAATGGAAGCAAACTAAACCACCATATTCGGTGTAAAGACGTCACGACTTTTTGTGGACATTGTGTTCTCTTTAGGGTGGTTTGGTCATCAATTTTGGAGATGATCACATAATTGATGACATCATTACTTTCACTCATCTATCATGTAGCATGTCCTTTATAGAACGTCGCTGCCATCACAGTCTTTCTGAAGGAAACTCTTTCTCTTGCCAAAACTCCAACCTCCACCACAGTCATACCCAGGCATTCTTGGATATCTTCGTACAATCGTCTTCTTGTCTACCACTGCCTCTTCTACCTGGTACCATACCTTCCATCACCGTTCTCTCAAGACCGTTGTGTCTTTTGATGTGTTCAAAGTATTTACATTTTCTGGCCATGATGGAATTGATAAACAAATCGTCCATGATTCTCAACTGAATTTGACTTAACGTTTTTATACTGGTTTAGAAGACTCCGCAAAGTATGTGTACAACCAGTTTCATTTACATTACCTTGCTTTAAAAGCTTTGCGCATCCAATTTATTCTTAAATGCTTTAATTGTGCCTGCCTCAACTACCTCCTGTGACAATGCATTCCAAGCATTTACCACTCTCTGACTAAACAAATATTTTCTAATATCTAATCTGGACTTCTCGTTAGTTAATTTGTAGCTATGCTCTCCTGTTCTTATGGGTGGTTGTATTTTGAAAAACGTGTTGTAGTCCAATGTATCCGTTCCTCTGATCATCTTATAAACCTCTATTAAGTCGCCTCGAATTCTTCTCTATTCTAGACACTGTGGGCTGGTTTTTTTTCTCATAACTGTAATTCTATAATCTCACTATCAGCTGTGTCGTTGTTTTTGTATTCTTTCCAGCATGTCTATATCTCCTCAATGATAAGAACTCCACACCTGTACACAGTACTCCAATGTATTCTTTGATTATTGACTCTAACAGTTTACAGACTATGCTCGTTAAACTCACCGGTCTATAATTTGCTGGATCTGATTTTTTGCTCTTTTTGAATAAGAGGATCACGCTTGCATCTTTCCAATCCCATGGAAAAATCTATTTTGCAAGTGATTGAGAACATAATATAGCCAATGGTTTTGCTAGTTTGTTTCTAATTTCAAATAGTAATTTTGGAAGAATACCGTCTTGGCCTGGACATTTATCCACTTTCAACCCCTCTAATGTTTTTAAACCATTTCATCTGCAATTCAGGTTGATCTTAATCCCGCTATATCCATGTCTCTTTGAAAGATATCTATATGCTCTGGGATCTTGGAGCAGTCCTCTTTTGTGTAGATTGTGACAAAGTACTGATTTATTAGATTAGCAGCCTCTCTATTTTCTCACATTATTTTTCCTGTACTGTCTATTAGAGAGCCTACTTTGTCTTTTATTCTTTATTTATTTCAAACATAAGACAAGAAGCTTTCACAATCAGTCTTGATCCTCTGGGCAAGTTTTTTTTTCGAAGTCCATTCTTGCTGTTTTATTCACTTTCTGAACTATGTTCTGCCGGTCCAAATATTTTAAATATATTTCTTCTGATTTACCTGCCTCTATATATTATTTCCATGCTTTATTTTTAGATTTTCTACATTTAACTACAATTCTAGTTATCCACTTTTTTCGCTTGGGGCTTACCTCCCTACATGGAACAAATTCCTTTTTTTGCTTTTCTAGAACCGTTTTAAAACTCTCCCACTCGTGCTCAACATCTGTTCCTCTGACAATATCTTTGCAGATTATGTGGCTCGTTGCTTCTTTCATCTTCTTAAACTCTGCCTTAGAGTAGTCTCGTGTTAGCGTGTTTATGTTTACTTCTGTCCCTACAATAAGATACCAAAGAATGATTTGATGGTCACTTGAGCCAAACAGTTCCCCAACAGTAACGTTTTC
The DNA here is from genome assembly GCA_036924085.1 of Ariolimax columbianus. Taxonomy (NCBI): domain Eukaryota; kingdom Metazoa; phylum Mollusca; class Gastropoda; order Stylommatophora; family Arionidae; genus Ariolimax; species Ariolimax columbianus. The sequence continues at coordinate 54,847,808 of JAVGWX010000009.1, forward strand.
AATCATATTTTACTGTGTAGCAAAAACTAAGTCGAGTGTACTTTTCCCTCTGGTGGCTGCTTTTACATGCACTTAACAAAAAGTTTTGACTATACATATGTTTTTGCCATATCCCATTTTATTTCTGGAAAACTGAAATCCCCCAAATAAAAATAAATTTCTCTTTGCTTTGCTACTAATAAGCTCCTCATTCTCCTCCTTTTGACTTGATGGACATCTATAGCATACCCAATCACTGTTTTTTTCACCCCCACTTTCTATTTATCCCCATAATTGTCATTTTTGTTACCATATGAAAAATTATCTTTGATTGTTATATTAACTGAATATGTCGAGTATAATAAAACGTCACCTCCCTTAGCTTAGTCTCCAACTACCCTATCTTTCCTTAACATTGAATATCAATCTATTTCAAGTTCACTATCTGCAATGTCCTCATATGTCCATGATTCTGTTAACCCTATTAAATCTGGTTTTTCTTCTTCTACATACAGTTGCAATTCTTCTCTTTTATCTTCTATGTTTCTCACATTTGTATAAAAACATTTTAGTTTGTTATTTTGTTGTATTTCCACTTTTTGCTTTCGATTCATAATTTCAATTATTTGCTTATCCCCTACTTATGTCAAACTTCCCTGACCCTAACTCTCCCCTTTGGCTACATCCACAATATCACCCATTTGTGGTCCTATCTTTAGTCGCATACTTCATAGGCCTTAATAGTTTAAACTTCTAACACAATGATTAAACATATACTTTTCTACAACATGCTGTCCCATCTCATTTAGATGTAAACTGTCTATGAGTGACTGGCTGCTGTCAGCTCATTCCCTCTGCTGTTTCTTATATTCGACCCCCATCTATGAGTGACGTCTATTCTCGTCTTCTCTAACATTGCTCATGTAACATTCCGCATAAATGTTATATAGATAAGGTGAGAGGCTACATCCCTGTCTTACTCCCTTTTGTACAGTGAACCAATCTAGGTGTTTGCCCAGATACTCGGACAGCGGCTCGTTGATCTTGGTAAAATGTTTCAATGAGATATATAATGTGCACAGGAAATCCCATTTCCTTCATGATGTTCCACAGATATTGATGTTTTACCATATCGAAGGCATTGGTGTAATCAATGAAATATGTGTATAGGTCTACATTAAACTCTCTAAATTTTTCGTAGATATACCTCATATTGAATATAGGGTCCCTGGTTCCTCTGTCTTTTATAAAACCTGCTTGAACTACTTGAATTTCAGATTCAAACCTTTTCTCTATCCTTCTTAAAAGGATCCGCAAGAGTATCTTGCTAGCGTGGATGATTAGCGCGATAATTCGCTAGTTAGCGCACAGCTTTATATTGCCCTTTCTGGTTAGGGGAATAAATATTGATTTCTTCCATGTTTCTGGCGACTCTGCGTTGTGCCGAATATGTTTAAACAGCTTGTGATAAACACTAGCAAATGGCCTCCCCTCCTGCTTGTATTTGCTCTGCTTGGATATCACCTCATTCTGGTGACTTTCCCTTTAACAGCTTTTGATTGCTGAGCGTACTTCCTCCAATGTTGGTTCAGGTTTTTTCCAATGCTTATGTAGGATTATTCGGAGCGCTTTGTGCTATCTTCATACATGTTTCTGTAGTACTCTCTCCATCTATTCAGTATGTCTTTGGTTTCTGTTAATGTGGTATCCACTCTGTCATTGTTACTTTCGCAACCGGACGGAATTCCCTTGTCAGTGTTCGTATCGCCTTAAAGGCATCTCTCTCTCTGCCGTGTTGCTGTAGATTTTATATGTCCTTATAAGTGCCCACTATGAAACTTCTTTTATCTTTTCGTATTTCTCTTCTAACTTTTCCTGCGCAGTTTTTGTATGCTGTGTTGGACCACTGACTTCCCATTTGTTTTATTTGTTTCCTTTCTTCAATAGGTTTCAGTGTTATCCAGGATCACCCCGTGGAGGTGTAGAAGGGTCTTGGCAGCAATGGTTCGCTGACTCTGACGCTAGCAGCCAGCTATGGGTCTCTGACCGCTACTGCTCATGCACTTCTCAGCATCTTTATTCATATTTCTCAGCAATATTAGTAGTGCAATTTATAGTCTCTACATATGGAAACTTCGTGAGGCCCTCGACTTCATACAAACTTTTTAAATGGCTCACGGTTAAAACAATGGTGGGCAGCACTGGGATAGACTAACAAACCAAATGATACAGAAACTACAGAGAAAAAGGGATAAAGAGACCGAGAAATAAGAAAGAAAGAAATAAAGAAAGAACGATGCAGAGAGAGAGAAAATGCGAGAGAAATAAAGACAGAAGATAGCGAGTATCACTGATATTTAATCTAAAAACACAAACATTAGAATTCCATACAAAAAGTATATTTTATTATGACTATTTAAATGATATACAGTATAGTTTTGCAACAGCAACTAAAACTCACACAAAAAGAAAAGAATATCTAAGTCTCATTTATCATACAAAATATACGTCTGATTAGCGTACTCCTAAAGCATTCACTTGTCACATAAAAGGTACAGGGTTTCGCTACCGTTTGTAGCACGAGCTAGTCGACCCAGCTGTCAATGGGTACCTGAGATCTTTTTAAGAAAGGAAAGGCAGAGAGGAAGGGAGCCGACCACCGCACATCATGCACAAACTGTGGTATCATATAATAAGGTATGCAACACTTCATCCCCTACAGCAATATCTGATGTACGTCTACCTTTGCCTAATAGGACTATTTCTCCTTTTTCTTCCTCTTCTTCTTGACCTCAAAATATTTTATTACATGGTCCTGTTCTCTGGATAAAGGTTGTTGTAGTAGAGAGGCCTTCAACTTAACTTGCTGGTTTAAAAGACTCTGCAGAGTCTGCATACAACCAATTTCATTTACATTACCTTGCCCTTTCACTTCAGAGTTTCCAAACAGCTTTGAGTGGAGGCTCGTCTCCGTGGGCCAATGTTCAGTGCGTAATTGCGGTTTTTATGAGTCTTTCCTCATAATTGTAATTCTGAAATCCCACAATCAGCTTTGTCGCGCTTCTTTGTATACTTTCCAGCATGTTTATATCTCATCTACGATAATGACTCCACACCTGTGCAAAGTGCTCCAATGTTAGTATAACTAATGCTTTATACAGTTTGATTATCGCTTCCTTACTCCTTTGTTTAATATTCCTTGTTATCATACCTAACATTGCATTTACCTTCCACTGCTACCTGAACTTACTCACTTTACCTGTATCATAATCCCTAGGTCCCTTTCTTTTTTCTATATTAAAATATTATTCTCGTACAAATGATAAAGAAATGAACAGTATTTATAAAATTAAGTCTTGCATCATTTCGCGCTATTCCCATCGTTTTCATCCCGAACTTTAACATTGTATTAATTCCTGCGTTTCACTGAGAACACTTGACAACGCTACGTCCCAGAAATGACAGGTTCGCTGCTTTTCTTTACGTCTATGTATTTCCAAGTGTGCTGCGTGACCTTTACAATATCTTAGTGGCAGATGGAATTTAACGATTGCTGGTCAGGTTCCTTGCTGGTCACTTTCTTGACTACTCAGTAGAAAATGTGTTTTTGACTTAATAAATGTCAAGAAAAAGAGGAATGAAACTAATCATCTGGCTTACTTCCTGTTGCGGATGTGGAGACAGCGAGAAAGTAAATTGGCCACCTAACTTTATTTTTAAAATATGTGACATTATACAATGAAGTTTTAAACACTTCATCCCTGACATCAATGTTTGTTAAGTGATTTCCTGTATTATTTGCTTTATTTATAGAAAAACAATTGTCTCATTGCAAATAGTTGTGTCAACTATTTTAATATATTCCCAGGCAGTTTCGTAGCTGCTCGTTTGCAATACCCCGAAGATTTTCAGACGACTACTAGTTGGGTAAAATGCATACCCCAGAACTCAGTAACACGCAGAATGGCGTATAAAGGGTGCGTCAGTATGTTATAATTTAATTAGACGTCAAGAGCTATGTCGCAGAAGGGACTAATGAAGGATGTGTTTGTGGTTAGCAACATCCCTATTTAAAAACCATTGTAATGAAACCACAATATAAATTAGCTAGAATCATCTTTTAGTAACAGCTGCCTAGGACAGACAAACAAAGTGTTGGAAAAATAATTTTTAAAATGAATGGAATCTTGCTTTCCTAAAAAATGGCTAGGAGAGGCAGTTTTGGACATATGATTCAATAAATCAATGGAATCTGGCTTTCCTTGAAAATGGATAGGATATACAAACACAGTATTGAACATTTACTTCAATTAATAAATGAAATCTGCCTTTCCTATAAAATGGATAGGAGAGACAAACACAGTGTTGGACATATGCTTAAACAAATAAATGGAATCTCGCTTAATTTGAAAAGGGATAGGAGAGACAAACACAGTATTGAGCATTTATTTCAACAAATAAATGGAATCTGGCTTTCCTAGAAAATGGATAGGAGAGACAAACACAGTATTGAACATTTACTTCAATAAATAAATGAAATATGGTTTTCCTAGAAAATGGATAGGAGAGACGTACACAGAGTTGAACATTTACTTACTTCAACAAATAAATGGAATCTGGCTTTCCTAGAAAATGGATAGGAGAGACAAACACAGTATTGAACATTTATTTCAATAAATAAATTAAATATGGCTTTCCTAGAAAATGGATAGGAGAGACGAACACAGAGTTGAACATTTACTTCAATAAATAAATGAAATATGGCTTTCCTAGAAAATGAATAGGAAAGACAAACACAGTATTGAACATTTACTTCAACAAATAAATGGAATCTGGCTTTCCTTTAAAATCGCTAGGAGACACATACAGTGTTGGACACATGCTTCAATAAATGAATGGAATTTGGCTTTATTATAAAATGGCTAGAAGAGGCAAATACAGTGTTAGACAGTTATATTCTTGAATAAATAAATGGAATCTGGCTTTCCTAGAAAATGGCTAGGATTCATAAACGTAGTGTTGAACATTTGCTTCAACAAATTACTGGAGTGAGGCTTTCGTCAAATCTGGGCCGTGGAGACATACTCAGTGTTGGACAAATGCTACAGCAAATGAATGGAATCTGGCTTTCTTAAAATCTGGCATTGGAATACAAATGCAGTGTTGGACAAATGCTTCAGCAAATAGAGCGACAGTGGAAGTTATGTTTGTATTGTGGGTAGCATGAGTCATTCTTTATAACGCAAACATTATCAGCCTGCTTAATCTTGAGGTTGACTAACTTTTTTTAAGTCTAAAAGATTGAGATAGAAATATGAACATATATATATATATATATATATATATATATATATATATATATATATATATATATATATATATATATATATATATAAGAAAGAAAATGAGACAGAATATGAAAGCAATTGAAATTGAAGTGTTGATTGTAAAAATTCAGTTTCCGAGATCAAAATTTGTTAAATCAATGAATTTAAGTTTGTGATAATAATATTTAGGTTTTTCAAATAATAACTAGACAATTTGGTTTATAAATTCTAGATGCAACCATGAAGTTTGTGAGAACAATATCAACGCAAAAAAACACATAAAACTACTAAAACATGTGTTACCCATAGTTTCTGTGCAAAATTACGTATTTCAAGCACAAAGAGCATGTGATTAACAAACGGAATTATAAACCGGAATAACATTTACGACAAACTTAAACATGAATTACAAAGACGGACACATAGTTTGTAAATACTACTATATGGTTTATAAGTACAAAGTAAATAGTCGGTTAACAATACAAGTAAATTATCATGATAATTTAATTGTCCGACGAACAATTTCCTGTCTATAAAGATAAATAAAGCAACTTCTATTTTGAATTGTCATGAAAATTAATTATTCACTCTTATTCCTGTATCACACTTGTTTCTGTAGCTTTCTTCAGACTCGAAACCAAGAAATTTGTTGGTGATGTTGTTCTTGTGAATCAAGTCGTACTTTTAATCCATCAAGTGTAACTGGTCTGCACGCGTTTGTTAGTTGTTTCGTTTCAACAGAACTTCATTTATTTTGCCGACAGAAGGGGGAATAATTTTTCTAACATCGTTGACCTCAAGCACTTGAAGATATCGTGATTAACTGTTTCATACAGATGGGTGTGTACACAGCTGGAAGTCTGGATTATGGTGTGTTTTGGAATATGTTCAGAAGAATGTTAAATGAGATATGATGGTCTTAACCGAAAAATAGTTCTCTGGTCTCACCTTGTAGCAGATTGGCGCTATACTAAGGATGAGGATTTGTCAAATACGGGATCTGTTCAAGATGTATCGGACCTTTGTTCGGAAAAATTACAATCACTCACTGGAGGTATGAAATGCTAATCCCCTTCAAAGTACTTTCCTTGGGACTGCAAACAGTGCTGTCAGCGTTCCCGCTATTATTGGAAGCATTTCATAAAGGCCTCCTTGCGGATGGAGTAAATCTGGACCGTGAATTTCTCGTAGTTATGCCCCACCTGACGGTAGTCAAAGAAAACGGTCAACTTGATTTTGACTTTACGTCATCTTACAACGATTGAAAATCTGATGGGGTTCACTACACTCACAACACTAAAAAACGGACTGTCAGCGACTGAAACTCTCTGCAGGTGGCATCTATTGCACGCGTGGGCATGAAGGTCCTCTACACTTCTACATCGAATAACACCTCCAGTGCTTCATTTCTTTACGTGGAAGATTTAGTGTTTAAAATGTAATTAACACATGGTAAAGTAAAGTAAAGTAAAGTATCCCATAGCATTACTGCCGTAGGGGTGTGAGGTGTTAGCGATCTCACATTTCAAAGGCTCGGCTATATGAGGGCGGTAGCCATCTCCTCTCCCTCGCCGCTTTTACTTCCCGAACTGAACCGGTACCCATTTAAGGCTGGGTCGACCCGGGAGCCATTGCGGTCTGAAAACAACATTACCGCCTCAACTGGCGAATGAACCCAGGACCACTCAGATGCGAAGCCAGAGCGCTAACCACTGCGCTACGCTAACACATGGGAGTACGTTCAAATCATATTCTTTGGTAAAATCATACTCTTTGGTCAAATCATACTAAATATCTTTGTTTGCCCATCTCTGACAAATTTGTCTATGCTGTCTTTTTATGGCTTGAATTCTTTGTGCCGATCTCTGCATTCCGTCTTCACGGATGGTTTGATGAGTGGCTTTACTGCTGTAAAGCTCTGTGCATGGCGAGTCTGTGGCCTGCCACTTCCAGCTTTTGCGAAGTCATTTACCTTTTCGTTTTCAAGGATCCCAAAGTGGGTCGGAATTTACCGTACTACTAGGCATGTTTTTTTTTGCTACAGTAACCTATGTTGTATTTTATTTCGTGTGAGAGTACCTTGTGTGTGACTTGATGGGACTTGAGTACGGTCCTGGGATCTGTTAGAATGACCGTTTTCCTCGTAATACTGTTTTGGCTGAAAAGAATCATGATGTCATTCTGTTAACCTTAAGGAGGACTCCTGTGATAACCCTACCTTAAGGATGACTCTTGTGATAATTCTACCTTAAGGATGACTCTTTTGATAATCCTACATTAAGGATGACTCTTGTGATAATCCTACCTTAAGGATGACTCTTGTGATAATCCTACCTTAAGGATGACTCTTGTGATAATCCTACCTTAAGGATGACTCTTGTGATAATCCTACCTTAAGGATGACTCTTGCGATAATCCTACCTTATGGATGACTCGTGATAACCCTACCTTAAGGATGACTCTTGTGATAATCCTACCTTAAAGATGACTTGTGATAATCCTACCTTAAGGATGACTCTTGTGATAAAACTACCTTAAGGGTGACTCTTGTGATAATCCTAACTTAAGGATGACTCTTGTGATAATCCTACCTTAAGGATGGCTCTTGTGGTAATCCTACCTTAAGGAAGACTCTTGTGATAATCCTAACTTAAGGATGACTCTTTTGATAATCCTACCTTTAAAATATCTTTAGCAGAAATCACAAATTCCACTTTGAATGATAATGAAAGATTATTTGTACAATTTGTGTTACTTTAGTGCTCGGCTAGTTTGCAATTTCGTGTTCAAGGTTCGTAAGGTTTAGGTTGGGTCTAAATAGTCGTTCTTCTTCTTCTTCTTCTTCGTACGCAGTCAGACAGTAACCATTATTTTTTCGAAAAAAGCGGCGGTCATCCTGAGGCTGTCGCCACTGCCATAGAGCTTGTCTTGCAGTTCCACTGGTGATGGCCACATCTGCTCTCTCTGATCCTCGTATGTCGGGCAGTTCTGCAGCAGATGTTCAGCGGTCATTTTACCAGTACCACACGTGCATTAGTCAGTGCCACCTATCCTCAATTTATTTCTTCTTTCTTCGTCATCGTACGCTGTTTACAGCGATATTTACGTTGCACTGTTTTATTTTGTTAAGCCTGTGGCTCAGTGCATCCGATTTCAACAGTCGTTTCTGTAGGGTTGCCCTCCTTAGCCTTTGGCTGTCCTCAGCAGTTGTTTTTGGTCAGAGTTGTCTCTCTTAGGGAAGTTGTCTTGCAGGACTAACGAGTCTTCCCCACTCGTATCTATAGAATTTGGCAATGATATGATTTGATGGACTTTGTACTATCACGGAAGAGAGGCAGTGCAGTGTGACTGTGTCTCAGGATCGTCACGTCCTGCCAGAAACGTAGCATATGCATGTGAGTGAGGTATCTCTTTGCTCCCTTTATTTTCTCGGCTCATCTGCAGTGATGGCACGCCTAGCATTCCCCGCCACCTGGGACGTTGTCACAATAGGGCAGAGATGCAATGTCCGCTGGACTGCATCTCTTCTGCGTCCATTGGAATGGCTGATAGCAGACAGAGGTAAAGAGCGAGGCAGGAGTGCATTTGCCCAGGTGCATTTCTGCGGCTCGACCAGGCCGGGCTGAGACGCGAGCCCCAGGTCCCAACCTTATCGTGGCCTCCCATCACAGCGGTGCTGAGATTTAGGGCGGGATTCTGGCTTAGAGGCGTTCGGCCGTTATCCCGCAGGTGGTAGCTTCGCACCATTGGCTTATCAGCCAAGCACGTGGACCAAATGTCAGCGATCTGCGAACCCTCTCGAAGGAGTGCATTTAACCAGGGGACAAGCCTGGTAATGGTACGGAGATGTTGTTCGCCTAGTGTGCGGGCATTTCTCATGATCAAGGGGTTGCGTCTCAACAGTTCGCAGTGTGGTGGCTGCTCTACTGCTTACGACACCCCGACGGAGAACTAAGTCTTCTACTAGGGGTTTCACACCTCATCGCCGTATGGGGTGAATATCGGGCAGCTTCCCGCCCGCTTTGATCGGCGGACGGCAGAAACCTCTTTCTGCCGCTCGACCGGGTCGGGCCCAGCCCTATCGTAGCCTACCATCGCAGTGGAGCTGAGATTTAGGGCGGGATTCCGGCTTAGAGGCGTTCGGCCGTAATCCCTCTTATGGTAGTCTCGCGCGGTTGGCTTATCAGATTAGCACATGGACCAAATGTCTGCGATTTGCGATTCCTCTCGAATTGAGCAGGACTACCGTAGCAACGCCCTGTCATTAGTAGGGTAAAACTGACCTGTCTTCCGAGGGTCTAATACCAGCACCCGTTCACTATTAGACCCAACGAGTTAGATGGCTTTTTAGTCAGTCAATGACCAAGCGTCTGGAACCTGCGATTTCTGTAGGGTTAAGCAGGGTTACCGTAGCAGACGCTCTTTCATTAGGAGGCCTGAGGTACAATTCCCCTTTTCCAGCTTTGGTTCAGAACTAATAGTAACTTCCTCTTTGCTGTTTCGCCCAACCCCATCAGCATTTCGTTTGTTACGCCATCTTTTCCGGGCGATTTCTTTTTCTCTAGAGTTATCATGGCCTCTTCCATTTCATTCATTGTTAGTTTTGCCACTATGTGTTCCTCTGATGCCATATTGTTGTTGTCGTGGTTCCTTTGTTCTTCATTAATGTCTGTATGCCAATTTGTTGGAACATCAATGGGGCTTGCTCTGGCATAATGTTCCATAAAGGCGTATGCAGCTTTTTTTCCAGTGAGCATGTTGTCACCCTGCTTGATGGTAATTTGTTTGTTTGATGGAGTTTCATCATTCATGGCTCTGACTAATTTCCATAGTTTGTTCCCTTCTTTATCTAAATTGAGGTTTTCTGTTTTGTTTTTCCAACTGTCTCTTGTTATTTGGTTTAGTGTTCTTTTGTATTTCGCCGTGATGGTTTTGAAGGCGATATTTGCCTCCATAGATTGTTCTCTCTCTGCCATGTTTATAACATTTGACACTTCGTCTTCCGTTTTCTGCAATTCATCATTCCAATATGGCTTGTAGTTTTTCCTTGTCCCTCTTGGAATGGTTTCGGTGGCTGCTTGCATTATTGCTTTGCTTAGGCTTTCCACCATGGGTTTCATATTGTTATTCCGTGTGTTGATGGTTTCACACAGCCCATCTGTCAGGATTGTAAATCTGTCCCAGTCGACTCGTTTATAGTTCCAACGTGGGAGCGGTTTTATTTCCTGTATTGTTATTTGAAGGAGTGTAGGGGTTGTAGGTAATTATCAATTTGTAAACGGTGATTGTATTTTGAGACAACGCTATGAGTTGAAGAATCATTTACTTAAAGGGTTATATGTCAATCAATATTTATATTGTTTAAAATATTATGGAAACAATTTGTGTTCATTCGATTGAATATAACCGACTCATGTGAATAGTTTTAATAACACAGACATTGGAAAAATCAGTTTACAACATCATTTTGTCCCATAATTGTACAGTGGGTATATCTGAAAACACATATAAAATTAAATACGTTCTGTTAACACTGACTGACGTCATCGAAATGAAAATTCTTGTGTCTTAAGCTCATACACAGCATTACAAAAAGTCAGTAGTTCTGTCCAAGCATCAACAACATCATTTAATAAGTGTGAAAAAATAACGAAACGTTGAATTCATATTTTGGTGAGAAAGACCTGCTTATTAGCAATTTAACTGACGAGATTTGGGATGGGTGGATGGGTTCATTGTCAGTTAGTTTGTGGTTGGAGGATGGGGTCACGTAGAAATTTGCATTGGGAAGTTCGTTATTCTAGGGAGGGGTTAATTATCTATTATTGGACAAAATTTGTGATTGGAGGATTGGATCTCATAGCAATTAATAGAGGGGGTTTGTGATTTGAAGATGGGGTTCAATGAACAAGGTTTCAGCCAAGATTTCTGTATATACAGGCCTTCTGACTCACATAGAAATTCCTTTGAAACCTTACATTCCAAGGCTGACTAAATAACGGTACTTGCATTTGTAAACTATCAGTGCACCTATAGCAGCGTGTTCGAGAAACAAAGATGGACACGCAGTTGATTTCTTCTTCTTCTTCTTCTTCTTCTGCGTACACAGTCAGACAGTAACCATTATTTTTTCGAAAAAAGCGGCGGTCATCCTGAGACTCTCGCCACTACCATAGAGCTTGTCTTGCAGTTCCACTGGCAATGGCCACATCTGCTCTCTCTGATCCCCGTATGTCGGGCAGTTCTGCAGCAGATGTTCAGTGGTCATTTTACCAGTACCGCACGGGCATTCGTCGGTACACCCTATCTTCAATTTGTTGAATAGGTGGTACCTCAGTCTATTGTGGCCAGTGCGAAGTCTGAAGACAACGACCTGCTCTCTTCGGTTCAACTGGTAATAGGCATCGTTTTTGGTGTAACCAGTATGTTCGGTTTCCCATTTGGTAATGTACCTGGCTTTGATAAGCCGTTTTGACTCTTCGTACGTCATACTGGTATCTGTTTGTGGTAGCCTTGCACCTTCTTTTGCCAGTCTGTCTGCCTCCTCGTTGCCTTGGATGTTGCAGTGTGACGGAACCCACTGTACCACTACCCTTTTTGGTGCGGACAGCTGGCACAGTTTGCAGAGTGCTGCTCTTAAGTCATTAAGCTCAGTGTTTTTCTGGCTTTTTAGCGCTGTGACTACGGCGAGAGCATCTGTCAGCAAGACTATGTGGCTCTCATTTTCACTGTGTGTTGCCATTTCTTCCACTGCCGCCCTCAGTGCCTCTGCCTCCGCTCTGAAATTGCTTGTGTACTTACCAGTAGCGAATGACAGTGTTATTTTTCTGCCATTTGGTAGGTTCAGGAATGCTCCTGCCCCTCCGTTCTGTGTAGTGTTTGTTACAGAACCGTCGGTGTATGCATGGGTCCAGTCCATGCTTGGGTAGCTTTTCGTTATGAAGCTTAGGGTAGTGTCTCTCCTTTCTTTTTCGGTCTGGCAGTTTTTGTTTGCAATACCTGGTATATTTTCTACCACCTCTGGAAATATATCCTGCCTCCAAGTAGGTTTTCGTACAGTAGTGATGGGTTTTGGTGTTGTTAGTGCGTTTATGGGATCTTCGTGCATCTTTGCTTTGGCTATTTCTGCAAAGTTTCTCCGCTTTAGTTTCCCAGTTCCCAAATTGTTTAGCCTCTGGTACATTGGATGGTCCGTCAGTCTTCGGAGTTTCTCTGACTGCAGCTGGGCTCTGCAGTCTCTTCTGTCGGTCATGGATTGCAGTTTTGTAATCTTTTCAAGTTCTACAATTGGCGTTGACTTCATGCCACCTGTTATAATTCTCATGGCTTGGTTTTGAAGTTTGTTAACTTTATCGAAGTTCGCCTTCGCTGCTGTTGTCCATGCCGCGATGCCATACTCGAGAACTGGTCTCACTCTTCCAGTGTACAGTTTCTTTAGTATGCCTTCGTCTGCTCCCCAGCGTGTGCCAGCAAGTTTCCTCATGATCGCCATTCTTTCTCTGGCTTTCATTCGGTTTCTCTCAATCTGACTTTTCCATGTCATGCGCCGATCAAATGTGAGCAGTTGATTTCAACATAAGATTCTGTGAAAGAGTCACTCAGAAGAGTGATTTGTTGTATTTTGTACCGTTAATTTGTTTTATTTCTCTGTGTGGATCATGAATTGATTGTAAACCGTGGCACAATATGAGTTCCGTTATTTTGACTTTGGAATGACACGTTTCAAAATGATTTTCCCGGAGAGTCAAACGATTATCTAAAGTAGGTCATGGTTTGGGTGAATGGCATGTGTAGTTCTAATAGTGGATTTAATTAGCAATTTAGTTATCGAAGTTTACTATTGGAGAAACGGCTAATCAACAATTGGTGTGACATGAATATTCATTTTCCTACGGAGATCATAGGAGGAATTACTATTTATATTTGATGGACTAGTCAGCTTCCAATTTATTTAGACTGAATATAGCCAACTAATGTAAATTCTTTATTGTTTTGTCTTGTCTCGTCTTGTCTTATCCACTTTTGCCGTGAGGCGTCGTGGGGAACCGTAATTTTCTGTCCAGGGCCAGGTGTGTCGCTGAAGTAGTCGTCATCCCATGACGACTTAGAATATCCAAAACATTTCATATCCATCTAGTTCTTGGTCTGCCACGGTTGCGAAAACCCAAACGTCGAGTGATATAGGCGCACAGGGTTAGTTGGTTATGGTGCATTCTCATTAGTTGACCGAGTCAATTGATTCTCTCTTCATCAATATATTCAGAGCGGGGTCTTGCTTCAACTATTCTTCTAACATGTTCATTGCGCATTCTGTCTCTCCTAGTTAAGTTGATTGTTTGCCAGGGGCATCTCATCTCACATGTCGTGATCTTTCTCTCTAGAGTTTTGATAAAGTCCAAGTTTGGCACTGGTTACAGAGAGTTGGCATGAATATACTGTTGATTAGCATTTTAATTGTGGACATGTTTATGTTGGAGTACTTCAATAATGGTGACAGCTGGTATGCAATTGCATTTACTTGTTGGCACCTAATTTCAATCTTTCACAACAAATAGAGAAATGTCAGTTTACGACACATGTTGGCAATTTTACAATACAAGATCTTAGTCTTCATGACATGAAATATGTTCTACTACAGAAAAATATTTTATTGTAACTGCCACACTTCGGAATTCTGTCCCAAGCATCGTGTGTCTCCTTCAGAATTGTTTATTTCAATTGTATCTCCTCGATGAAAGCCAGCAATGTTTCTTTTAGCCTCTAAAGTAAAGTAACCCATATCATTACTGCCGTAGGGGTATGAGGTGTTGGCGATCTCATATTTCAAAGGCTCGGCTATATGAGGGCGGTAGCCATCTCCTCTCCCTCGCCGCTTTTACTTCCTGGACTAAACAGGTACCCATTTAAGGCAGGGTCGACCCAGGAACCGTTGCGGTCTGAAAATAACATTTACGCCTCAACTGGGGAGTGAACCCAGGACCACTCAGATGCGAAGCTAGGGCGCTAATCACTGCCATACGCGCCTCCTCTTGCCTCTGGGAAGCTGAAATGTGTTCTTTCAAGGTGTGGCTTGTGGAGAATTTAATAACCAAGAATTTTAGTTGTGGAGCGGGACGGAGGCGGGGGGGGGGATGAGGAGGTCAACTAGTTATCAATTTAGTTCATGGGCGTAGTGAATGTGTAGGTACTGGGTAATTAAAATGTTGTGGAGATGGGGAGTGATTGGAATAAATTGGTACAATTGGAAATTTAGTGGAGATGGTTGGTGGTTGTAGGAAGAGGGTAATTACCAATTTAGTGGATATGGTTGGTCATTGTAGGAAGAGGGTAATTACCAATTTAGTGGAGATGGTTGGTCATTGTAGGAAGAGGGTAATTACCAATTTAGTGGAGATGGTTGGTCATTGTAGGAAGAGGGTAATTACCAATTTAGTGGAGATGGTTGGTCATTGTAGGAAGAGGGTATTTACCAATTTAGTGGAGATGGTTGGTCATTGTAGGAAGAGGGTAATTACCAATTTTGTGGAGATGGTTGGTCATTGCAGGGATATGGCAATTACCATGTTAATGGAGATGGTTGGTCATTGTAGGAAGAGGGTAATTACCAATTTAGTGGAGATGGTTGGTCATTGTAGGAAGAGGGTAATTACCAATTTAGTGGAGATGGTTGGTCATTGTAGGAAGAGTGTAATTACCAATTTAGTGGAGATGGTTGGTCATTGTAGGAAGAGGGTAATTACCAATTTAGTGGAGATGGTTGGTCATTGTAGGAAGAGGGTAATTACCAATTTTGTGGAGATGGTTGGTCATTGCAGGGATAGGGCAATTACCATGTTACTGGAGATGGTTGGTCATTGTAGGGATAGGGTAATTACCAATTTAGTGGAGATGGTTGGTCATTGTAAGAAGAGGGTAATTACCAATTTAGCGGAGATGGTTGGTCATTGTAGGAAGAGGGTAATTACCAATTTAGTGGAGATGGTTGGTCATTGTAGGAAGAGGGTAATTACCAATTTAGTGGAGATGGTTGGTCATTGTAGGAAGAGGGTAATTACCAATTTAGTGGAGATGGTTGGTCATTGTAGGAAGAGGGTAATTACCAATTTAGTGGAGATGGTTGGTCATTGTAGGAAGAGGGTAATTACCAATTTAGTGGAGATGGTTGGTCATTGTAGGAAGAGGGTAATTACCAATTTAGTGGAGATGGTTGGTCATTGTAGGAAGAGGGTAATTACCAATTTAGTGGAGATGGTTGGTCATTGTAGGGAGAGGGTAATTACCAATTTAGTAGAAAGGGTTGATGTTTGTTGGGAGAGAGTAATTATAATTTTTCTGTAAAGGGGTGAACATTGGAAGGTGAAGGTAATTACCAATTAGTGGACGTTTTGTGGCATATGAGGTATAGGCTACTTATCAATTTGTGGACGTTTTGTGGAATATGAGGTACAGGCTACTTATCAATTAGTGGACGTTTTGTGGAATATGAGGTATAGGCTACTTATCAATTAGTGGACGTTTTGTGGAATATGAGGTATAGGCTACTTATCAATTAGTGGACGTTTTGTGGAATATGAGGTATAGGCTACTTATGAATTAGTGGACGAAGTTTGTAGTTTACATGGTTGGGTTAATTAGCTATTTTAGGCACAAGGTTTGCGTGGTTTATGTTTGGACTTAATAGTATTTTTAGTAAACAAGGCCGACATATATTAACGTGTGGCTAAATAGCAGTTTTGTTTAGAAGTTTTTGTAAACAAGGTTACGAGTTTTTGACTTAGTGGTCAAGCTGTTTGCCTCGTGTTCAGATGGTCGGGGTTCGAATTTGAACTGCGACGGTCCGTTCATGATGTCAATTTTTTTTCCAGAGATCCCTGGGTTCATCGCTAGAGCTACGGAGCTCGTGCTTTGTGCGATGTTCTCGGCAGATGGGGTAGCCCTCGCTTAAAGTTGTTGTTTTTTTAAGCTAAATAGCAGTTTTGTTTGACTAGGTTACTAAACTCTCTTTTCTTCATCGATTCGCTGATGGTATGCTTTAAGTCTTATGAGGATTATGAAGGAGATGTGTATTTCTGGTCTTCGCCGGGCCCACACAGATTTCCAAGCATGGTCGCTTCTCCAGGCCAGACTGCTTCTCTTTGGTCTGCATAGGTAGGGCAGTTCTGCAGTATATGTTTCTGTGTTTGCAAGGGTGCTCCACAATCGTACGTGGCGGTGTCACTATGACACATTCTATGGAGGTGGGCTTTGAGTCTAGAATGTTCTTTTCTAAGTCTGAGGATTTTTGTCTGTTCATCTATTCAAAATTTGTCTATGCTGTCATTTTCTGGCTTGTATTCTTTGTGCTGGTCTCCTCATTTCATCTTCATGGATCGTTTGATGAGTGTCTTTGCTTCTTTATAGCTCTGTGAGTGGCGAGTCTGCGGGACGGACGCCACTTCCGGCTTTTGTAAGCTCATCTGCTTTCTCTTTACCAGGGATCCCACAGTGATAAGGAATCCACTGTAGGACTAGATCTGTTTTTGAGACAGCAATCCCATGTTGTATTTTATTTCATGTGAGTCTATTCTGTTTGGGACTTGAGATGGCTTGTAGCACACTTCTAGTGTCTGTTAGATGGACCGTTTTTCTTGTAATTATGTTTTGGCTAATCAAAATGTGAGTTGCTACATGAACGGCTCTTGCTTCAACTCTAAAAACGGTACAGGTCTCTCCTGGGGTGATTTTCTATTTCGCCATTGGAGTGTGAAATGTATATTCCACTGCCTTTTTATACTCTTTTATCGCTCACAGAGACCGATCCAGATGTGTATACGTGTGTCCAAGAGTTGCTAAGGTACTGTCTCATAAGCTTCTGCAGAACGTGAATTTTTTGTTCTGTCGCTGGCTGCTCACTTTTCTTCGTCAACCCTGAAACCTACAAGATTATTTTGGAGCTGTCCTGGCTTCATATCCAGTTTTATAACGGGGCTCAACAGTAATTTCTTGAAAAGATTTGTAATTTTAACGTCGGATAATTACCTTTCTGTAAACACGATTATCATTTGAATGTGGAGGTAATTATCAATTTGTGAACAGGATTTGTCATTTGAGGCAACAATAAGATGAGGAACCATCTACTTAGGTTATACGTTAAAGAACATTTAATTTGTGAACTATTCTGTTTGTAAATTAAGTATCATGTACATCGCCTAACTATCTAAACATAGAATTTGTCAGTTTGCTGCATCATTTGAAACATTGTAAGATTTTAAACTGGCACGTAACATATTGTCTGCTTAAGTCAAACCTTTTAAATACCTTTCAGTTTTTTTAATTTTTTATCAAACACTGTATTATGAAAAGTCAGTAGTTTGTCCAATGCTGTGAGTGCCTCCTTCGAGCTACTCTGTTTCATTGGTGTTTTCTTCATGAATACCAGGAGCGTTTCTCTGAACCTCTGGGAAGGAAGAAAAAAGGGGTTGTTTAATAGCGTGGCTTGTGAATAAATTTGGCGAACTAGTATTTACATTTTTATAAGAGGAAAGATAATATAGCAAATAGTCGACGAGGTTTATGGTTTTAGATTGCAATTAATTTTTAATAACTAAGTTTAGGGTGCGGCTATACTGTGGAATAAAATAAATTCTAGAAAACATGCATATGAATGGTATGACGAAAACAGAAAAGAAACACGTTACTACATAAACGACTTCATAAAAGGCAATAAAGAATATAGAAATGACCTAACGAATCATAGAGGAAAATATGAAAATATGAAATATGTATATTAACACGTAAGTGAATATGAATAGATACTTAGCTTAGTACCACATGAGGTTTTGTTGAGAGGAGCAACGTGAATAGCCGACATAACCCTGTCGACTCAGCTGTGAATGCATACTTTGTTTGCTGTTAAGGAAGCAAAAGCAACGAGGAAGGTAACTGGTCACTTCTCCTAATATTCACGCTGTGGCCTCGTGCAAAAAGCCTTTAACACTCCATACCTAATTACAGTGTCTGCTTTGTGACTTCATTTTGTTATATTGCAAATAAAGCGAAGCTGCAGTGCTAGGATGGTCAACATTCGATGGAAATATGTGTAGGTTTGACTCAGTAACCGCACGAAGACAGAAACAAAACAAAGCACACGTTACAGCAGCAAGGACATCGTCAGGGGCACAAAAACCTACGACAACACGTAACAAATAACCAGTAGCGAAGCTTTAGAGTAGAAAGAACTGGCTGAGCTATCCCAAACGACTTTGAAGAATTAGAGGAGACAGCCATTTGCATAAAACAGAAGTGAAATAATTTAGAAATTTAAATTCCAATGGCCATTCTTGTTTAAGTGAAGCTACATGTTAGTAAACTCACGAGGCGGCAAAGTGAAATTATCGGTTGCTATTGGAAAGGTAAGCCTATTGCGTCCAGCCTAACACAATACAATGTAGGAATCAGGTCATCTGATAGCTAGGAGACGGTCATTACGGTGGTACTTCTTCCTCTCAGTCAACTAGCCACAAATAGGCTGCTTTCCCTGACTGAGAATGTAACATTCCAAGCTCTAAAAGTGTGTTTCAAATGTTATTTCAGTGCAATGGTGCTTAGTTTCTTTATTGCGATTTGATCATGTGTTAAACAAGAGGGTGACAGATATTAATTTCAGAAAGGAAAAAAGATACTTAGAACTGATTTACAAGAAAACGCAGACAACTGTGCAGAAGTACGTACACAGCATGGATTTCAACTACCTCATTCAGCACAAACACGAAGAACTTTTCAACATTGTTTCGACATCGCTAATTGTGCTCATTTATGTTCATGACTCAGCTTACCATAAAATGATCATCAATAGGCCGGGAATCACGATATGGATATTAGAGAAGAGTAGGTCAAGCACTACATGATCATACATAAACATCGAGGTAAACGTACCAACACACACTTCTAAACGTATATATATATATATATATATATATATATATATATATATATATATATATATATATATATATATATATATATATACATATATATATATATATATATATATAGAGAGAGAGAGAGAGAGAGATAGAGACAGAGAGAGAGAGAGAGAAAGAGAGAGAGAGAAATACACTAATACATATATAATAAATATGCATATGCATACATATATACAGAATTGACGTATTAAAATATAATAATAATAACAACAATAAAAGGTACATGTAGTGAGAGGTGGAAGTTAAAAGTAGGAAAGAAATAAAGTGAATTAAATAGGAATATAGCAGACAAGATTAGGCAAATTTCATAAAATGCATTCAAATCATGAGTGTTAAAGACGTCTCATATTAAAGAACGATTCCGAAGCTCGATACAGTTGTCAGTGCTGATGCCGATCTAACCTAGATGTCCAGGACTATCGAAATTGTTAAGGATTGAAAATCCGGTGTTGAACTTTAAGCGGGGGCTCGACTTCATTGCCTCGGTTTTTTTTTCCCCCATTTTAGCTCGGTCTCTCTCGACAGATGGGTATTCCATCTGTCAAGAGCATCGCACAAAGCACGAACTCCGTAGCTCCAGCGATGAACCCAGGGATCTCCGGAAAAAATTGACATCATGGACAGACCGTCGCAGCTCGAAATCGAACCCCGACCGTTTGAACACGAGGCAAACGACTGGACCACTTCGTCACAGAGATCCCGTGTTAATTAGAAATACCAGTAAGGCGTTGACAGAAGCAAGCACGGAGTTCAAGGTCAACCTCCCCGATGTTTTTTATATTGCAACGGTGGCAAATAATATCGTAGATCAGGTTGCTTGACTTGCATGTGAACCTTGTTTTGCTCACAACGTCTTTCAGGAAGACGACGAACCATGTCTGGGAAACGTAATAACACATTATGCAACCACGCTTGTTATTGCAAGACAAGGTACCTTAGTGGTCCAGGAGATGAGTCTTTTGATCTACAGATTACGCAAGTTGATATCATGTCTGGAGGCTTCCTGGGGAGGATAAGGAAATACAACTCGTATGGAAGGAGCAGAATGAAGACTGGACAGATGGCGGAGCAAGAGCTCTTTGACAGAGTAGCAAGTAGAATGAAAAGTAAGAACCAATTCGAAAGATCATATGGGCGCAGTTGAGAATGGATACACGCTGGAAGGCGAATGTAAGGAAATATTCAGCGTAAAGACGTTTGCATAAGAATTGAAGCATGTAGCTGATATTTGGGAGAAAGTCTTCGTCTTTTTAGGATAAGCGTCGGAGGCGTGGCCGCTGATATTAGATAAGTGAGTCACAGCATGATTTAGGACGGTATGACATTTTAAAGAAATCATTATCATCATGTAGCATGTCCTTTGCAGAACGTCGCTCTCATGACAGCCTGTCTGTAGGAAACTATCTTTCGTCAGTCTTCCGGCCTGCCCCAAGGTCAAATGCAGCTTCTCCTTGATGTCCTGAGTCCATCGTCTTCTCGGTCGGCCCCTGCTTCCATTGACCATGCCTTCCATAACCACTCTCTCCAGTCCGTTGGGTGGTTTGACGTATCCAAAAAAAAACAGTTTTCGTGTCATAACGTCTTTATGAGCCAATTCTCCCCTACATTCAGATCTTGCCGGGTGGATTTATGTGTTTCTTTCTTTGTCCACGAGAATTGCAGGATTCTTCTGTAGCACTGTGTTGTTTTTTTTTCAAAAGCACCGATCTTCGCTCTTATTGCTATTGTATTCGTCTATG
Organism: Ariolimax columbianus; assembly: GCA_036924085.1. NCBI lineage: Eukaryota > Metazoa > Mollusca > Gastropoda > Stylommatophora > Arionidae > Ariolimax > Ariolimax columbianus. The sequence goes on from JAVGWX010000009.1 coordinate 54,868,817, forward strand.
TTTTCATCCATATGTTGCTACAGGAAAAATGCATGTTCTTAGGATCTTTAGTTTTAGTTATTTGTTTGTAATAGGCTATAGGTTCTGCATACTCCTTATCTTTTGCATTACCATAGTCATTCGTCTTCTTTCTTCTTTTGTATAGTCTCCATTGTTGTTCAGTATTGAACCCAGATATTCAAAATGGGAAATATTTTCAATCTCTTCGCCAGCGATCTCGATTTTAGGCTGGAGTTCTGTCTTATCAGTTGTCATTATCTTTGTTTTCTTTGTATTCACGTAGAGATTCTGGGCTCCACCATGTTTCTGGACTGATGCAATTATTTGTTCCGTGAATGTATGTATAGTTCTAGGAGATGGAGAGGCCATTAGGATAAGAAGACACAGTGGTGTCAACAAAGTTTAATAACGTAAGAGGTGATGGAAGCGATAGTTAAGATGTTGTTGTTGTTGTTTTGAAAGCCCACAATGAGTAGGTTACTCTTATGTGCCTCCTGACAAGGGCGTTACTTGACGGATTGCAGTAGCTTTCCTCACATCTCAAGCGTACTGATGAGGGTGGAACCCGATCCACCAAGCGGTTGTGCAATGCTTGGCCTCATTTGCGTGTCACTCACTACTACGGAGATCACGTCGAGCCTCACCTTGTTAACCGGACTGTTGTCCTCGACAACAGCCCGTTTTCAGGACGGCCACCGAGGAGGTTAGGTGAAGGTCTTGGCCAGTATATATGTTCTGACGCTGGCTAACATTGTCTGATCAGTGTGTTTTGCCTCATCGTCCCATAGTCAAACTGTATAAAGCTGTTTCCAGCTTTCATTGCGTCGATTTCCTGGACAAGTCTGTAGGGGATGAGTGAAACTTCGTCTTGACTTTAGTCTCGGACGCTGCACCTGATGTTCGAACATAGAGCGTCCAGGGTCATTTACCTCTTCCTCTCTTTCCATCTTTGAAGCGACAGTTCTTCGTATATCTGCTGGTGGCGCTATGCTGATTATGGGGTATATTTTTTCAGTTGGTGTAGATTTTAGGCATCCAGTAACTATACGCCCTGTCTCATTTATTGCAGTACCTATATGTTTGACATGTGCAGCATTATTCCAGACTGGTGCGGCGTATTCAACTGCAGAGAAACACAAAACGAGTGCTGATGTTATGAGGACATCTGACTTTGCTCCCCTTGTTGTGCAAGTCAGTTTTCGTATCATACTATTTCTTGCATGTATTTTCTGTTTTGTTTCCTGACAGTGTGCGACAAAGGTCCAACTTTACTCCCAAATATTTGAGACCGTGCTGTGTTCTAGATCCTGTTCTTGCCATTTGATCTCCAACTTTCTGTTCGCCTCTCTATTTCTGAGATGGAAAGCATATTTTCGTTTCAGGTGATTTTGTTTGGTAATATAGAGCAAAGGTATCAAGGGCGTTTGTCATTTTTTGTTCGACCTTTTGGAAGGCCGTTCCCTGAGCAGCTACTGCTGAATCATCGGCATATATGAATTTTGTCACCTATGCATCTATAGGTTGATCATTGGTGTATATATTAACTATCATAGGTGCCAGGTCACTTCCTTGTGCTAGCACATTGTTTTAGTTTTGCTATCAACTTTTTCTTTAACCCTCATAGTGATTTAGAATCGCATATTCTGTAGGATACATTTAATGAAGTTTGTGAGACGCCAGTCCTTTGTCATGGAGTATAGCTTAGCAAGCAAGATCTGGTGGTTTATGGTGTAATAAGCTGCGCTTAAGTCAATAAAAGTTACTCCTGTGATCTGTTTATGTTCGTACCAGTCCTCTATGCAAAAGAAATGAAAGCCATGTAGTCCTGTTTACAGATGCCTTGGCCGTAGTTACAGCACTAAAAAGCCAGAAAAATACTGAACTTAATGATTTAAGAGCAGTACTCTGTCAGCTATGCCAGCAGTCCGCACCAAAAAGAATAGTGGCACAGTGGGTTCCATCCCACTGTAACATCCAAGGCAACGAGGAGGCAGACAGACTGGCAAAAGAAGGTGCAAGACTACCATAACCAGATACTAGTGTGACATACGAAGAGTCAAAAAGGCTTATTAGAGCTAGCTTTACATGACCAAATGGGAAACCGAACATACTGGCTACACAAAAAACGATGCCTATTACCAGTTGAACAGAAGAGAGCAGGTCGTGGTCTTCGCACTGGCCACAATAGACTGAGGTACCACCTATTCAATAAATTGAAGATAAGTGGCACTGACGAATGGATGTGCGGTACTGGGAAAACGATCGCTGAACATCTGCTGCAAAACTGCCCGACATACGAGGATGAGAGAAAGCAGATGTGGCCATCACCAGTGGCAACACTAAACAAGCTCTATGGCAGTGTCGACAGCCTCAGGATAATCGCTGCTTTTTTCGAAAAAATAAAGGTTTACGTCTGACAGCAAACGAAGAAGAAGAAGAAGGAGAAGTACCAGTCCACGATCAGTTGTGCCAGGTCAAAAAAATATGGCCGTAGCATGATCTTCCAGGCCTGAAGCCTGCTTGCTCCTTGATTAGTTTCTTATCTAGAAGGGCGATGGTATAGACGCTGGAAAGACAAAATTAATGACCAACAACGCCACGGGCTTCAACAGCAGGACAAAAGCTAACAGTCAGGCACTCGAAGGGGTTGACCGTTTTAAATAACTTGGGTCGTATGTCAGTGATGCATTTGATCGGCGCATGACATGGAAAAGTCAGATTGAGAGAAACCGAATGAAAGCCAGAGAAAGAATGGCAATCATGAGGAAACTTGCTGGCACAAGCTGGGGAGCAGACGAAGGCATACTAAAGAAACTGTACACTGGAAGAGTGAGACCAGTTCTCGAGTATGGCATTGCGGCATGGACAACAGCAGCGAAGGCGAACTTCGATAAAGTTAACAAACTTCAAAACCAAGCCATGAGAATTATAACAGGTGGCATGAAGTCAACGTTAATTGTAGAACTTGAAAAGATTACAAAACTGCAATCCATGACCGATAGAAGAGACTGCAGAGCCCAGCTGCAGTCAGAGAAACTCCGAAGACTGACTGACCATCCAATGCACCAGAGACTAAACAATTTGGGAAATGGGAAACTAAAGCGGAGAAACTTTGCAGAAATAGCCAAAGCAAATATGCACGAAGATCCCATAAACGCACTAACAACACCAAAACCCATCACTACTGTACGAAAATCTACCTGGAGGCAGGATATATTTCCAGAGGTGGTAGAAAATATACCAGGTATTGCAAACAAAAACTGCCAGACTGAAAAAGAAAGGAGAGATACTACCCTAAGCTTCATAAAGAAAAGCTAACCAAGCATGGACTGGACCCATGCATACACCGACGGTTCTGTAACAAACACTACACAGAACGGAGGGGCAGGCGCATTCCTGAACCTACCAAATGGCAGAAAAATAACACTGTCATTCGCTACTGGTAAGTACACAAGCAATTTCAGAGCGGAGGCAGAGGCACTGAGGGCGGCAGTGGAAGAAATGGTGACACACAGTGAAAATGAGAGCCATATAGTCCTGCTGACAGATGCTCTCGCCGTAGTCACAGCGCTAAAAAGCCAGAAAAACACTGAGCTCAATGACTTAAGAGCAGAACTCTGCAAACTGTGCCAGCAGTCCGCACCAAAAAGGGTAGTGGTACAGTGGGTTCCGTCACACTGCAACATCCAAGGCAACGAGGAGGCAGACAGACTGGCAAAAGAAGGTGCAAGCCTACCACAAACAGATACCAGTATGACGTACGAAGAGTCAAAACGGCTTATCAAAGCCAGATACATGACCAAATGGGAAACCGAACATACTGGTTACACCAAAAACGATGCCTATTACCAGTTGAACCGAAGAGAGCAGGTCGTTGTCTTCAGACTTCGCACTGGCCACAACAGACTGAGGTACCACCTATTCAACAAATTGAAGATAGGGTGTACCGACGAATGCCCGTGCGGTACTGGTAAAATGACCGCTGAACATCTGCTGCAGAACTGCCCGACATACGAGGATCAGAGAGAGCAGATGTGGCCATTACCAGTGGAACTGCAAGACAAGCTCTATGGCAGTGGCGAGAGCCTCAGGATGACCGCCGCTTTTTTCGAAAAAATAATGGTTACTGTCTGACTGCGTACGCAGAAGAAGAAGAAGTAAGTCAGTGATGAAGGATCAAAATGTGAGGTGTTGGCCAGAATAGCACAGACAATAGTGGCGCTTGCACGGCTTAACAAAATCTGGCAAGATAAACGGTTAGCACTGTGTACGAAAATCAGATTAATGCGTACACTGGTCCTGTCAATATTCCTCTATGCGTGTGAGACATGGACAGTTACAGCTGACCTTCAACGAAGGATACAGGCCTTGGAGATGAGATGCTTCCAAAAACTTTTAAACGTCACGTACAAAGATCGAGTTACAAATGAGGAAATACGAGATAGAATTACAACAGCCATAGGGCCTTTCGAAGACCTCTTGGCAACTGTCAAAAAAAGGAAACACGCTTGGTATGGTCACATAAGATGATCAAATGGTCTTGCAAATACAATCCTCCACGGAAAGGTGCATGGCAGAAGACGAAGAGGCCGGCGCAAAAAGAGATGGGAGGACAACATAAAAGAATGGACCAGTGTCCGACCAGAAGAGTTACAGGCAGCGGCATCTGACTGAGAGGGGTGGCGTGGGGTTGTGAGGATGTCTTAATGTGTGCCCCAACGACCTCACCGGTTACGGGATGACGTGACCTGAGATGACCTGACCTGACCTAATCTGACCTGCCCTGACCTGAGGGGGGACGATACGGCTTAAGATTATTCTCTCAAAGACGTTACAGATGGCACATTAGTGAAACCGGTCGGAAGTTCTTAGGCTCTGGTGGCGTTTTTCCTGGTGTTATCAGAGCAACCACATGGGGTTTTCTCCAGATTTTATAAATTTGCAAAGAACCGATGCATGTATTGAAAATCTTCAGCAGCCATGTGATGGTTTGTGGTGCAAAGTTTTTAATTTGCTTAGTCCTCAAGTCATGAGGGCAAGCTGCTTTGTTGTTTTTCGTTTGAGTTCGGAACAACGTATATGCATACTTCACAGACATCAGTTCTTGATGATCTTCTGAGGGCGAGAGATAACTGATCCTATCAATGATTCAGGTCAGGCAGGTCGAATTTAGCTCAAACGGAACGAGAGTTGCAATTTGAATCCGTATGAAGCACCTTCTCTCATAACGGATGTAACACTGGCACCAGAGGATAACCTTTTCTCAGAACGGGTGTAACACGGGCACCAGAGACACACATTTCCAACGTATGGGAATCATTTTGGTTCCACCGCATAGACTTGACGACCAGAAGAGGTGCAGATCACACATCAGCCACATCACCAACTGTCTTGGCGCACCACGTGACCACGAACCTAGATAGTTAATTAATTATAGAACAAGATATGTATAGATTTAGTCTAATTGAAATGTGTGTATAATAAAAAGTATATGATTAAAACCGATCTGGGTTATTAGATTCAAATTCACACAAAAGTCATGATTATAAACTCTGTGTTAGAAAAACTTTGTTATATTTAGTTTAGTTTAGTTTTAACCATGTTGTGAATGCCTAGTCGTGTAATAAATTAACTATCTTGAGTTTATATCATTCAGATAAGGTTTATGGATTCCTATGTTAATGTTCTTGTATGTAAGGAAGATGAACTAAGGGAAACAATCCACTAAACGACACGCAGAGAGATTTGTAGTTTAGACTACAGATGACCATGGTGAGTCACAAGTATAGTTATTTTTAGATCAAGTTCATATACGAGAAACTTACTGTATACCGTCTCTGTAAAGTCCTCTACAACAGTATAACGATGTTAATTTAAGTTTGAAAGATTAATATTGAAACGTATTGTTCGCTAACAAGCAAGGAAGCTAGAAAGGCAGGAACAAATTAGAGATTTGAAATGGCTAATGCAAATACAGGCATTGCTGTGACACATCTAAGTCCCAATAGCTAAGAAATTACAATCGAATTCAAAGGTTTTGAGGGTAAAGACAAACTCAACCAGACGGATGAGACGAACAAAACGGAGAAAAAAGGGGTAGAGAGAATAAATATCTGCTTTATGGGCGACCAACATTGGCTGGAGCTTGAGAATCGTTAATCTTCCATATGGATGTCCTAGACGTCATGGTTTGAGAATATTCTTCTCTTTCGACATTTTCTTTTCCTTCTTTCTTTATATCGGTCTATTATGTTCAGTATTATTTTTGTATATACACATTTCAGTTTCCGTGTAAATATAAGTGTAAGTAAAGTAAAGTAACCCAAAGCATTACTGACGTAGGGGTGTGAAATGTTAGCGATCTCACATTTCAAAGGCTCGGCTATATGAGGGCGGTAATCATCTCCTCTCCCTCGCCGCTTTTACTTCTCAGACTGAACCGGTACCCATATACGGCTGGGTCGACCCGGGAGCCGTTGCGGTCTGAAAAAAACATTACCGCCTCAACTGGGGACCACTCAGATGTGAAGCCAGAACGCTAACCACTGCGCTACGCGGCTCCTTATATATAAGTTGTAAACTATCAAACATAGAACAAGAAAATGAATCTCTGATTGTGTTCCATAGAAAGAGATTTTCACATTCAGGTATCAGGGAAAGCGGATTATTAATCTTTTATTCAGTATCAAATGCAGATGCATACGAGGCGTGTTCTACTGAAACTAGACCTAGTGGCCTTCTTACAAACATATGAAAGTTATATCATCTGGTGTGACAGAATTAAATATAGCAATTGTTATGAAACAAATATGTCAGAGGGTTAGTTAGAAAAAGTCGACAAAGGCATTCAGTCACGTATCACACTGCTTAGGAAGACGGCGGATGACGTCCCAAAAATATCGACTATGGTTGCTCTTTGAACCATTTGGTCCCCGAGGCCATGACGTCTGCATCGGAATCGAATCTTTACCCCTTCAGAAATTTGTTTAAGGGTCCGAACAAATGGAAGTCATGAGGGGACACATCGGGGCTATAGGGTGGGTATGGCAGTATTTCGCACCTTTTATGTGCCAACGCTTTCTGAACAATGTTCACGACATGTCAACGTGCCTTATGTAGAAGTATCACACCACGCAAAAGCACGCCGGGTCATTTATTCTTGATTACTGTTTGTCTAGTGCGTCATTGTAGCGGATGGCATTGATGTTTCCGCCAGGCTATTTAAAGTCTACCAACAAAAGTCCATCATGGTCAATAAACGCTGTCAGCAAAACCTTACCAGAAGAAATGTGTGAATTGAATTTTTTGGGTTTCGCTTATCCAGGATGTTTCCATTGCATGCTAGCAGTTTTGCAGCTCCGCTCAAAGTGGTAACACTACAATTCATTACCTGCAACTATGCGCAAAAGAAACGAATCACCTCCCTCTTCGTATCGCAGCAAGTGGTTCAAACTCCATCCCATGCGTTCTTCCTTATGGTGTGAACACACCTTCCGATACTTCAGTTTCTTGATAACCACCATTTGAACTGTCCCTAGCGACACAGCGAATTCCTCTGCTAGCGAACGTAAGCTCCGGCGACGGTCTACTCGAATTGCTGCATCAATTTTGGCGATGGCCTCTTCATTTGCGCCTGACCTGGTCTGAGAAGATCTTTCGTTAACTCACGCCTTTTTTTAAATATCGTTGTCCATGTCTTCACTGTTGTCTTTGCCTCTTTTTTGTCACCATACACTGCCTTCATTCTGCGATGAATGTCAACTGTCGACATTATTCCGCTGTCTTAGAAACCGAATCACCACTCGCTGGTCAACACTGGATGGTTTTCGTATCACACTCGTCAAGTTGACAACCGTCTGCTGAGGAAACTAAGAATCGGAGGATAATGGGGTGGGGGTTGGGGTGGGTGGGTGTGTGGGGGTGTAGGGGTGTGTGGGTGTGAGTGTGGGTGGGTGTGTGCGTGCGTGCGTGCGTGTGTGTGTGTGTGTGTGTGTTTTTGTGTTTTTTTTACGTGTTTATGTAAGTACGCGTAGGGGTACTATTTATACTAAATATATAATTCTGAATAAAAGTTTAAAAACTCGCTTTCACTGATCCCGGAAGATAAAAATCTCTCTATGGAACACAATCGGAGAATCATTTTCTTTTGTTCCTTGTTTGATAGTTTACCGTTTAACCGAAACAATGGAGAAGATTGTTAATCCGAATTAATTTTTTTTTGAAACGTTTTTACCTGATGCATTTGTATAGCTAATCAGAGTCTCGTTATACAAATGATTTATATAACGCATAACAACGATTTGCTTTATATAAAACAGTTGTAATCATTGTTTCAGTTAACGAAAGAAACGAACAATGTTAAATGTGTTGGTATTTACGGACATGAGATAATGAAGGATTTACTATTGAAATCATACGTACATTATTAAATGAGGGGACGGCGTGGCCTAGTGGTTAAGTGGCACGGCTCACAACCAGAAGGTGCTGGGTTCCATCCCCATCACAGCATCGTCCGTTAGCCCGGGGAAGCAAACCCTTAGAAAATGCAGGAGGAAGCAGACCCTTACATTAAATGCACGCTGAAGTCGGATGCACTGGGCCGACAGGCGCAAAATTAAAACCACAGTGTAACGCACACACGCCTTGGGGAATAGATAAATAAGGCGAACGCAAAAAAAAGGAAAAAAAAAAAAACAAACAATAAAAAAACATTATATTCATAATGGTGATTATGATGATAGGGGAAATGCTGATTATATTACCTCCATGTCCTGAATTGTAATTCCACGTTTGAAATGTGTTTCTACGACACTGTTAATTAGCCTTATCAATTCTTGCGGGTTGTCCATGCAGTCCACATAGTTTGTCATGCTCCTAAACACTGTTATGCCGTGGGAAAGCATAGATGAAGAACGCCTCAGGTCCTTCGCGTTTTGGCAGCCAAAATCTGGGAAGTATTCTTGGATGTACGGATGCTTTTCGAACAGCCTATTCACATATCAACATTAGTTATCAATATTCATATAATTGTGTAATTACTTACTTACTTACTTTTCGAGTCATTTGCCCCACGTCAGACATCATGCTTCCAGGGTTCAGTCACGTGGATTATCTTGCTAATCCCCCTAAAAATGTCATCCATATTGCCTTTTTCCAGATGATTTGGACAGATCGTCAGATAGTATGGGTCATTTGTTTCTCTAAAGTTGCATCTCTCATCTTCCGTATAACCTTATCGCTTTAAGTTCTTTCTGTATTGGGATACACCAGTTCCGTATTTATTTCGTGACTTCCACGCTGCAGATGACAAATGGTGTCCAGGCATAGATACATTTGACATTTTGATCCAGTATATCTGCGTCAGTTCATTCCATTTTTCGAAGTGGCGTTTTCCGGAACTAATCTGTATGCGCTGTGTTGACTAAAAATCTTCGTCTAGATTTGAGTCGTATGTACTGCACCTGGTGTCCAAACATAGGTGATATTTATCGTTTGCTTGTTTCTCTCTTTCAATTCATTAAAATACAACTTAAAGAAAATGCGACAACCAAGGATACTACACCTACTATTATGAAGACATGTGCCTTAGAGATATCTCTAGCTACCCAGAATTAGCAGTCCTGGTCTTCACGGATGGATCAGCATTCACATGTACCTCATTTGCAGGGTATGGTATCCATAAGAAATATCTGGATGGATCCATATAAGAGTGTTGTGATTCATGCGGAAAAACCCCTTCAAATGATTGAAGCGGAGAGCGGGCTAATAACAATAACAGTTGAGATTTTGCACCAACAGTTTGACTTCGGTGAATTGATGCCGATAGACTCTGTAATATTTAGTGACTCCAAATCGTTTCTGGTATTACGACCCATACAACAAAACGGAGAGATTCCTGGTGAGGAGGACCATCAATAACATTATCACTGCCCATGTGATAAATGTCACCTTGCAATGAATCCCTGGACATAGCAGGCTACTAGAAAACGAGATGGCTGACAAATTGGCAAAAATAGGAGACTCCAAACAATAATTGGATAGACCCTGCAGTAACCACACAGTTAAACTAATTTTTAAGAATAAACAAAAAATATCTGGATGAACAGATCGGCGACGGAGACACTAGGTCGAAATGTATTTAGCGAAATGTCACAGCCAAAACGTAACGATGACATAAATAAACTTCATAGAAGAGATCAAATTATAATCTGTTAATTCCGAACAGGACAGACCGGAGTCAATAAATTGAGCCGCATCAATCCCTTGCACTGTTTTAGTGCAGACATTGCTCTAACACTGATGAAAAAGACACCTACTCATTGAGTGCAATGCGCTTTCACAGAAGGAAAAGTTTCTTCCAAGCACTGCCGACAATTGGCAACACATTGTACGGAGAAGTGAAACAACTGCAGAAGACATTTATCTATATAAGAATAGCATTGGGGTGCAAGGACAGGCAGTTTTAGTGAGTGTGTGCGTGTGTACGTGTGTACGTAAGTGTCTTTGTTTCATAATTGTACAGACCAACATAAGCATGTCAGTGATATTATATTATTATATAGTCATTTAATACAACAAAGACTTCACCTTTCTAAAAGACAAAAGAAGGACAAAATAAAATATATAAATAATTTTTTTCAGCGCTTTTATTTCAAAAGGCACTAAAATGTTTACAACAAATCAGTTGCATTAAGTTACTTAGTTTTTTAGTTTTACGTCTTACGACAATCACTCATCTGTGTGAAATAAAATCGTGGGGCGCTGAATACTTATATACAACTAAATACTATTGAATACTTATATACAACTAAATACTAATGAGTAGTTATATACAACTAAATACTACTGAATACTTAAATACAACTAAAATACTACTAAATACTTATACACAACTAAATACCATTGAATACTTAAATACAACTAAAATACTACTAAATACTTATACACAACTAAATACTACTGAATACTTAAATACAACTAAAATACTACTAAATATTTATACACAACTAAATACTACTGAATACTTATATACAACTTAATACTTAGTTCTTAGTTGTACTTCTACAACGGCAGATGATCATGTGCAGGTCCAAGCTCTGGTTTGAGCCGGATGTAGGCGGGAGGAGGATTTACTGCTTAGCGGGATAGGTTCGAGCGGCTAAATACACTGCTGCGTTGGGACAATTGTTTCAGAGGGTGGTTAACTGATGTGTGAGTTCATATTAATAGACTCAAACACTACAGCAAAGTAGGTCCGCAGCCTGTTAGGTGCCATCAATACTGATCTAAACAAACCACCCCATCATGAACAGTATTATGTCATGGCACACAGTTAGTCGCCTCGTACGACATCTTCTCTGTGAGGCAGTGGTGCTATTCTTGCCCTTGTCGGACACAAAGACTCCGGCAGACCATTCGGGTACTTAATACATCTCAATACTTATCAACGCCTCACGCTTTTGTGTCATATTTGGGAGTGGCGTCAGTGATTGGCGTAGAACTAAACTAATTCTAAGTTAAAAGAACTGAATTATTGTTGTTGTTGTTGTTGCTGAATGCAATCTATATTGTTGTGCGCTCTAAAAAGGTCGTTAAGTGGTGGTTTGTCGTAGCCTTACTCACATCCCGAGTGTGTTGATGAAGGTGGACCGGGGTCCTCCAGGCGGTTGTACTATGCGTGGCTTCATCTGCGTATCGCTCACTACTACCGGAATCACATCGATCCCTCACCTTGTTAGCTAGACTGTCATGAAAACAGCCCGGAAGCCAAGGTGAGGGTCTTGTCCAGTATGTTTTGCCTGAACCTGACTAACATGTCTGACCAGTATGTTTTGCCTGAACCTGACTAACATGTCTGCCTAGTATATTTTGACTGACCAGACGTTAGTCTTCCTTCCCCTGAATTGTTGTAAACTTGTTTGTGCATTTTGAATTCAAAGAAATTTTCTAATTATTAATTTTATTTGACTAAAAATAGATTGGTTAACCTAATTACAGACATTGTGGACTTACATTATAAAGAAAGAAGTACCATTCTGCTTTAAAGTGCCTATGTTCGCCATTGAATACCATAATTGGTGTATGAGCATTTCGTCATATTTCGTTAGACCAGTAACAGGGTTGGCTATTATGTCGTCCTCCGACTCCATCTTGGAACACAACTGACCCATTGTGAACATACAGTGAGATAAACGCATGTAACACTTCAGAGCTGACACACCCAAATTCTTTTATCTGGACCCATCTTTGCTGGCACATTCAGAAAACTTGACCAATATCAAACATTTCTTACGATGACTAATCTCTTGTGTATTTATTATCCGCACACAGTGGACAGTCTGAAATTCAAAATGCAGAATTAACATATATTTTATAATCTACGAGGTGTGTTCAAATGAAACCGGACCAAACTGCAACAAGTGAACATACGTACGATGCGCATGATGATGTCACTTTTGGTATTGTTAGTTCTTAGTTCGACCCGTTCTTCGTCAAGGAGTGGCCACCATTGAGGTGGTCCCAACTCAGGATCCAGTCGTTTCTGTCGCGGGCGCGTGTTACCCAGTGTGATAGTAGTCTGTCTGTAGGGTCGTGAATGTTGTATTTTTCTAGTGAATCTCGCCAGCGAGTTTGGGGCGTCCCCCGAAGTCTCTTTTTGTCGCTTTTGGTCGTTTAACAACGTGGTGGTTATGGTACTCCATCTGTCATCTTGTCTTCTGGATATATTACCAGCCCAGCGGTGTTTCGAATGGTTGACGTACTGTAGGACATCTTTGATGTGTGACATTCTCCGGATGTTGTTATTGTGTAGTTCGCTCTGTCGCTGTTGTCTGAGAGTTATGCCCACGAGGCGTCTTTCTAGAGATGCGTGTGCTGTTCTCAATTGGTTCTCTGTTGCTTTTGTGGGAGAACAGGTTTTGCTACCACAGCAAAGCGCTGGCAGGACTAGTGAGTCGAAGATATCCGCACGTAGTCTGGTGTCCTTTGAGGCGTATTTTGCTGTCATGATGGAGTTGAAGGCTGCCCAGCTCGCCCGTTTCCGTCTGGCGATCTCTGGTTTTATGTTGTTCTTCATGTTGAGGAGGCTTCCCATGTAGACATATTAGTCAACGTTCTCTATGGGCGTCCCACTCAAGAGTATTGGATTGGGCTCTGTGAAACGGTTGCGCATAGCTCTGGTTTTCCCTAGGTTCTTAGCTAGACCTGCTTTCCTACCTTCCGTGTCTAGTGACCGCAGCATCTCTCTCGCTTCCAGGGGCGTCTCTGTGATGAGCACGACGATGTCGTTTACGAATTTGAGGTGGTTAACGCGTGTTCCGTCGATTTTGATGCCGTAGTTGTCCCAGTCGCAGTGCCTCATCGTCGACTCTAGGCATGCAGAGAATAGGTTCGGCGAGATGGGGTATCCTTGCCGTACTCCCTTCTCGGTCGCGATAGTGATGGGTTGAGTGAATGGGTGGATGACGATAGTGCATCCTTCGTAGCATTTCTTGAGTATTTTGATGAAGTGGATATCTACTCCTTGCTCGCCCAGCACTTTCCACGCTAATTATGTTTCAACTAAGTCAACTGCCTTTTGTAGTTGATGAATGTGAGTATTAGCGGTGTGCGGTGCTCTCGTGCCATTTCGATCAGATTGCAGAAGGTTGTTATGTGATCTAGTGTACTATATGTTTATCTGAATCCAGCTTGTGATCGAGTGTGCTGTATTTGTGTCTGAATCCAGCTTGTGATCTAGTGTACTGTATGTTTGTTTGAATCCAGCTTGTGATCTAGTGTACTGTATGTTTGTCTGAATCCAGCTTGTGATCTAGTGTACTGTATGTTTGTCTGAATCCAGCTTGTGATCTAGTGTACTGTATGTTTGTCTGAATCCAGCTTGTGATCTAGTGTACTGTATGTTTGTCTGAATCCAGCTTGTGATCGAGTGTACTGTATGTTTGTCTGAATCCAGCTTGTGATCTAGTGTGCTGTATGTTTGTCTGAATCCAGCTTGTGATCGAGTGTACTGTATGTTTGTCTGAATCCAGCTTGTGATCTAGTGTGCTGTATGTTTGTCTGAATCCAGCTTGTGATCTAGTGTACTGTATGTTTGTCTGAATCCAGCTTGTTCGGTCGGTTGGGCCTCCTCGAGGGTCTTGCGAGTCTTTGCTAGGAGACATTTGGTCGACATTGTGTACAGTATCGGAAGGAGGGTGATTGGGCCGTAGTTGGACAGGTCTTCTTTATCCCCTTTTTTGTAGAATAGGACGCCGCCAGGTACACTGGATTTATGTTGTCTGTAAGTATCGAGAGAATCTGCTGACTAGGGCAGTGCAGAGTGGATGACCGCATACTTTCATCATCTCAGCTCTAATTTATCTCTGTCTGTGGATTTGCTTGTTGGAGTGTTTTCTACAGCGCTTCGAATTTCAGACTTCAGGAGGGAGGGGGGGGGGGGGGGGGGGGTAATGTGGGTTTTGTTTCGGTGGGGAGGCAAACGGGTAGGGATGATTGGAATAGATCGGTGTTGAAGATTTTAATACTGTTCTCAATTTTCTGTCGTGAAGTTACGCGCTTTACGTCGTCAGTTTTCAGGCAGGGAATTACGTATTTGTGTTCTCTAATATATTGAATCGCCCGTTTGATGCTTTTACAGGACTCTTCGCCTTCGAAAATTAGTCTTCTTGAAAAAAATGCATGGTCTTCTTCAACTTTTTTGTCTGCAGAGTTTACTAAGTGTGTAGAATGTTCTGTTGTTCAATGGTGTTCGGTCCATCTGGCGGCGTCGGGAGAGTAGAGCCTTAGTGCTTGAGCCTTAGAGCCTGGAGATGCGGTTTGTAATGTGGTTAAGTCCTGCGGTTTGACTGGCCTTGCTAATCGGTAGTATAGTGCTTGTTATGGTTTCGTAGTCCTTTTTAAGGTTGAATTGGCCGGTGAGGAATGAAGACTTATGTTCATAAAGTGGCAGGACATGGTGAGGAATGAAGACTTTTTTCATAAAGTGGCAGGACATGGTGAGGAATGAAGACTTGTGTTCATAAAGTGGCAGGACATGGTGAGGAATGAAGACTTGTGTTCATAAAGTGACAGGACATGGGGAGGAATGAAGACTTGTGTTCATAAAGTGACAGGACATGGGGAGGAATGAAGACTTGTGTTCATAAAGTGACAGGACATGGGGAGGAATGAAGACTTGTGTTCATAAAGTGACAGGACATGGGGAGGAATGAAGACTTGTGTTCATAAAGTGGCAGGACATGGTGAGAAATGAAGACTTGTGTTCATAAAGTGGCAGGACATGGTGAAATATGAAGACCTGTGTTCATAAAGTGGCAGGACATGGTGAGGAATGAAGACTTATAGGAAAGGAGCCAACAACAGCCACTGGAACAACAAATTAAGTGAAGAAAATGGAGATGGATACGCTGCACAATGTAAGGAAGGCACAGTGTAACATAGTCAGACAGGCTCTTACGTGGAATCCTCAGGGGGAAAAAGAGATAGGTAGACCACCAAAAAAAAAAGAAACGTAGAGAATGTGAGAAGGAGCTAAAATTAAATAATGAAACCTGGAAATGGGCAGAAAAATCAGCGCTTGGCCGTGTACGCTGGCGAGATGTTGTCGATGACTTATGCCCCGAGATGAGCGACGGGCTTTGATTAATTGATTGAGTGATTGATCCTGTAGCTGAAATGAGAACTCGCTACTTTGCAACCACTTTGGGGGAACCACAAGCTAGGAAAGGCAAATTCGAAAAAGCCAGCAGAAAGTGGTTGCACTTGGCTAGAAGGATAATAACATGGTTCATCGTATCATATTATCTGGGGTAGTTGTCTCGCCGCCGCGATTCAATTTCAACCAGTGTTCGTAAAGCGATCTAGTCCCACCAGGCGGAGCGATAGCGTGGGCTTGCGGAAAACGCTCGCTCCTCTTTCCCCGTAGAGCTATTGGGCTGCGGTTTGTTTTGGCGTCTCCTCCACCGAGGTGTGCTTCTCTGGTCCCAATCGAGAAACGTTGTCAGTCCGTGGTGATTTATCTAAAGCTTATAGCAGAGCTCGACAGTTCGTCTCGCTGGTGGTCAGACTCTCACAAAGAGCTTGTGACCGGCAAATAGAAAGCAGGAATCGTGCCTCAAGGCCCTGTGTTCTCCCGGGGACCAACCCTCGGGAGAAGGGCAGGACGGAAGGCCAAATTGTCTCTAGTCCCAGTGAAATTCGTCGCCGAGGTCGTTGGGATCCGTTCTGCACAGAGCGCTGCCATCCCTCCTCGAGCGAGCCCGGTCTGTCGGTCGTCTGGTGCGTGTATGGGTTCCTGTCAGGCGGTCCTAGGTCGACGGAGTGAGGGACGGGTGGAACAAACCGTCCGTCCGTTCCGTCAATCGGTCCCTGCGGCCGTCCCAGTGAGGCTTTTTACACACCCGTCCTCCGCCGACCGGTGTGTGCGCTACGTACGTCTACGATAGATATCTGGTTGATCCTGCCAGTAGTCATATGCTTGTCTCAAAGATTAAGCCATGCATGTCTAAGTTCACACTGTCTCACGGTGAAACCGCGAATGGCTCATTAAATCAGTCGAGGTTCCTTAGATGACACGATCCTACTTGGATAACTGTGGCAATTCTAGAGCTAATAAATGCTTACCAAGCTCCGACCCTCGCGGAAAGAGCGCTTTTATTAGTTCAAAACCAATCGTCGTTTCCCCTCGCGGGGTTGCGGCGTCCCCACTGGTGACTCTGGATAACTTTGTGCTGATCGCATGGCCTCATGTGCCGGCGACGCATCTTTCAAATGTCTGCCCTATCAAATGTCGATGGTACGTAACATGCCTACCATGTTTGTAATGGGTAACGGGGAATCAGGGTTCGATTCCGGAGAGGGAGCATGAGAAACGGCTACCACATCCAAGGAAGGCAGCAGACTCTTTCGAGGCCCCGTAATTGGAATGAGTACACTTTAAACCCTTTAACGAGGATCTATTGGAGGGCAAGTCTGGTGCCAGCAGCCGCGGAAATTCCAGCTCCAATAGCGTATATTAAAGTTGTTGCAGTTAAAAAGCTCGTAGTTGGATCTCAGGCGCAGGCGGGCGGTCGGCTCGCACCGGTTCACTGCCCGTTGTCTCCTGCCCTACCGTCTGCCGGCTCTCTCCCACGGGTGCTCTTTGCTGAGCGTCCTGGGTGGCCGGCCCGTTTACTTTGAAAAAATTAGAGTGTTCAAAGCAGGCCTCGGCTGCCTGAATAATGGTGCATGGAATAATGGAATAGGACCTCGGTTCTATTTTGTTGGTTTTCGGAACTGGAGGTAATGATTAACAGGGACAAACGGGGGCATTCGTATTGCGGCGTTAGAGGTGAAATTCTTGGATCGCCGCAAGACGAGCTACTGCGAAAGCATTTGTCAAGAATGTTTTCATTAATCAAGAACGAAAGTCAGAAGCGCGACGACGATCAGATACCGTCGTAGTTCTGACCATAAACGATGCCGACTAGTGATCCGCAGGAGTTGCTTCGATGACTCTGCGGGCAGCTTCCGGGAAACCAAAGTGTTTGGGTTCCGGGGGAAGTATGGTTGCAAAGCTGAACCTTAAAGGAATTTACGGAAGAGCACCACCAGGAGTGGAGCCTGCGGCTTAATTTGACTCAACACGGCCAACACTGAAATGACTGACATGCCGAGACCACTTTCCTTGGGTCTAATATGGAACTGGTGCTGGATTTAGAATCTGGGGTTATGCCTTCTGTGGCTCGGTTGGTCTGCATTCAGTGTTTGATAAAGGAATTGACGGAACAGCACTATCAGGAGTGGAGCCTAAGGCTTAAATTGACTTTACACGCCAATACTGTAGAATGACTGTCAAAATGAGAGCACCTTCGTGGGGTCTAATAGTGAACATGTGCTGGTATTAGACCCACGGAAGACAGGTCAGTCTCCTAACCCCCAAATGAAAGTGCGCCTGCTACGGTAATCTGGTCTTCACCCTGCAGAAATCTCAGGTTCCAGAAACTTGGCCATTGACAAACTAAAAGCCCTCTATTGATACGTTCTGGCTAATATTGAACGGGTGCTGGAAATAGACCCTCGGAAGACAGGTCAGTTTTACCCTACTAATGATAGCGCGTTGCTACGGTAATCCTGCTAAACTCGAGAGGAGCCGCAGACATTTGGTTCACGTACTAAGCTGAAAAGCCAAAGGCGTGAGGCTACACGGTGAGGGATCACGGCTGAACGCCTCTAAGCCAAAATCCCGCCCAAAAGCAGCTCAGCACGAATGCAAAGGGAGGCTTCGAAATGGTGGGGACCTGGGGCTCCCGCTCCAGCCCCGACCAGTCAAGCCGCAGAATGAGGTCTCTGCCGTCCGCTGATCAAAGCGGGCGGGAAGCTGCTCGATATTCACCCCATACGGCGATGAGGTATGAAACCATTTGTAGAAGACTTAGTTCTCGGTCGGGGTGCCCTGAGCAGCAGATCAGCTACCTCACTGTGAACTGCTGAGACTCAACCATTGACCATGAGACATGTCCGCTCCCCAGGCGAACATCATCTCCGTGCAAGACCAGGCTTGTCTCCTGGTCAAATGCACTATTTCGAAAGGAATCACAGGTCGCTGACATTTGGTCCACGTGCCTGGCTGATAAACTACCATCTGAGGGATTACGGCCGAACGCCTCTAAGCCAGAATCCCGCCCAATAATCTCAGCACCACTGTGATGGGAGGCTACGACATGGCTGGGGCTTGCGTCCCGGCCCGATCGAGCCGCAGAAATGCACCTGGTAAAATGCACTCCTGCCTCGCTCTTTGCCTCTGACTGCTATCAGTCATCCCAATGGACGCAGAAGAGATTGTCCAGCAGACATTGCACCTCCTGCCCTATTGTGACAACCTCCCGGGTGGCAGGGAATGCTAGGCGTACCATCACTGCAGATGAGCCGAGAAAATAAAGAGAGCAAAGAGATACCTCACTCACATGGATATGCTACGTTTCTGGCAGGACGTGACGATCCTGGGACAAAGTCACACTGGACTGCCTCTCTTCCGGGATAGTACAAACTAGTACATAGTCCATCATATCATTGCCAAACCCTATAGACACGAGTAGGGAAGACTCGATAGTCCTACAAGACAACTTCCCAAGAGAGACAACTCTGGCCAAAAACAACTGCTGCCTTGTAGTTAGGCTGGGGACAGCCAAAGGCTAAGGAGGGTAACCCTACAGAAACGCCTGTTGAAATCGGATGCACTGAGCCACAGGCTTAACAAAATAAAACAGTGCAACGTAAATATCGCTGTAAACAGCGTACGATGAAGAAGAAGAAGAAGAAGTAGCATATTATATTCTGCAGAGTGGGACATATGATTCAAGATAAAGTTTTCTGTATGTGAAGACACGTCAGGCGTCCACCTCTAGCTACTGGTACTGCCCCAGTACAGATCTGATGTGGATGTGGTCCACGTCGACTCCCCTCGAGGATGAACAGTACGGTGGCACTGAGACGCTGAAAAAAGACAGCAGAGTTTGTTGAAGGATCCGTAGTCCCAGTCTGATAGAGTAGTGAACGTTTAAGAAGAAGAATATTACCAACAGAGACATCAAGATAACGTGAAATGTGATGTCCCTGCGACATCTAGGGTTGTACGGAAGAACAGATAGAAGAATGTACGCTTTACGATTGTGTGAAACGCGATACATTACATTTGTTCTAAAGCAACCTTTTAGCTGGTGTCAGTTTGAGACCCTTATTGTATAACATAAATAAATTGATAAAACAACAACAGAAACACGCCTTGAAAGCATCAAATCTACAGAAAGGGAAAACCACTGAGTCGCTGAGAGAGTTAGTTTCCGCAGACGACCTTTGCCTAATGTCTGAAGATGAAAGTGGCTAAAAGTTCATACGAACATGCTTAATAAAACGTGTACGAGATATACCATAAAGATTAGTACATCAATGACAGAAACTTTGAAAATAAGCATATCACCAGGCCTTCTAACCATACATGTCAACAACAACAGGCTCAAACAGGTGCAAGAGTTAAAGTACCTGGGAAGCATTTTCACTGAGGACGGACAATTAAACAGAGAAGTCAAAACCAGATGTCGAAAAGCAAGTGCAGTTTCCTACCAACTGTCATTCCTACTCATTCAAACCGGCAACCGATAAACACTATTTTCTTACTAGCTCTGTGCGTTCAGTGCCAAACCTGGCCTCTTTCCAAGGCACAGGAAAAGAAAATTGCAACCTGTGAAATTAGATACTTAAGAAAAGTCATCAACGTCACCAAAAGAGACAAAATTAGATATTAGGACTGTAGAAAAATTGTAGGAACAACATCCTCCCAAGAATACAAACATAAACAGAAAGTAAAGGCATAAACAGAAAGTAAAGGCATAAACAGAGAGTAAAGGCATAAACAGAAAGTAAAGTGGTTTGGTCATCTCATGAGAATGAAACCAGATCGTCTGTCATAACAAACATACAAAAGTAGGAGATCGGGATTCAGAGCAAAGGGAAGACCACGATGTAAATGGATAGCAAAATTAAAGATATCGTATATAACATAGGCTCACAACAACCACATCGGGCTAAAGTACGAGCACTACAGCTTCCCCCTACGCTTGGTGACATCAGTGGAAGATAGTATTTAGTTTATTGGTAAGTACTCATTTATAGAATAACACGTTCAACTGCAAAATGTGCCATGGGAATACGTGTAACTGTTGTTATTATAGCTACATAAGAGATTATCTGAAGTATTTATAAACGTATTTACTCACCAACAGTACAATGTCAGTAGAACAATCATTTATGTGTGATATTTACATTGTAAACACTTTCCCTCTGGCAGTTGTTCAGTAATCCAAGACGCTGGATAGCCTCTAAACAAACATCTTTGAGAAGTGACAGTGTTTTCCGGTGGAGTACACGCCGTGGTTCAATAATGCACACGTACTTCATAAATTGGATTGTTTCTTTCTTTTCTATTGTTTTTTTCTTGTCTGAGAAATGAAATGCTATGAAGATTAGTGAAACAAGCAATGTGTCTGATTTAAACGTACGACAGATAAAGCCACACGTTTAAAATATATTTCCTGTAGGACATGTAAAGATTGTATCACAATAAAGAAGCCGGTTGATAGTAATAACAGATAGTCCATGTTCTATTATCCACATGGCAGAACACGAAGTTGCACACCAAGGTATCCATGGAGAGAAAAGCTTGAGGTAAACTTAAAAGAAATGAGGTCGTGGATTTTGAATGGGTTGTACAAGACGTGACAAATTTTCGTTGATGACCACATGAAGCTAAGAAGTTTTGATTGATTAATTGATTGATTGATTGATTGATTGATTGATATTAGAACACTTAACAATGAATTCAAATTAGAACTCAACATAGGGTGTAAATGATATTTCTCTTCAACAGGAACACGA
Source organism: Ariolimax columbianus (assembly GCA_036924085.1). Lineage (NCBI taxonomy): Eukaryota > Metazoa > Mollusca > Gastropoda > Stylommatophora > Arionidae > Ariolimax > Ariolimax columbianus. The sequence continues at coordinate 54,890,228 of JAVGWX010000009.1, forward strand.
GTTCAAGTATTTGGGATATATTTAATATGCAGACGCACAGCTCGACAAGGAAATCAAGACACGGTGTTAGAAAGGATCTGCGGTAACTTATCAGCTGTCACCACTGCTTAGGCACCCGAGCAATAGTTTGACAACAAATCAACAGCTGATAAACAGTATATTTATGCCGACTCTTTGTTACGGTTAGGTTGGTTGGTTATTGATCCAGCGGCCTATGGGCCCCCGACTCTGTGTTATTAGTGCTAAAAATTACCATTGCCCAGGGCGAGGAAGGTCTTCGGTGTTACCAGGAAAGAAAATGGAAAACGACAACATTCGAAGTCTGGTCGGCACTACGTCTTGTACAGAGTACATTTCAAGGCACATAATTCGTTAGTTTGGTCATCCAATGAGAATAAACCCTCATCAATATCCCCTAATGGCTTACAACGCTGGTAGATCTGGCTACTAGACAAGGGTCAGCCGGGAGGTAAGTGATAAGATGTCATTAGAGTGATTTTGCAAAGACGCGGGCTCACATTGCAAGTTGCAATGCACTTGGCGCAGGACTGACGAATTAAGCTTCCAATGCCGCTCAGCGGACTAGGTGAAAAGTAAACTAACTAACATTTAGCTAATTTAGAAATGATCTAATCTCTTGACATCTTAACATTGTAAAATACAACTACATGCTAATTGCGAAGACATAGGAATACATAAACTATAGAGAAAATATAAGTGGCAATATAAGAACTGGACAACGATGTTTAAAGAAGGACGTTAGTTAATGCAACAATATGCGCCTGGCCTGGTCTGGGAAGATCTTTCGTTAACTCACGTCCTTCTTTAAACATCGTTGTCCAGTTCTTCACTGTTGTCTTCGACACACTTTTGTCACCATATATTGCCTGTATTTTGCGATGAATGTCAACTGGTCGACATCCTTTAGCTGTTAGAAACTGAATAACCGCTCGCTGATCAACTCTGGACGGATTCCGTATCACACCCGTCATGTTTTCAGCGGTCTGCTGAGAAAACTATGAGTCCAAGAATAATGAAATTTTGCAAACTTGATGGTTGGTATGCGCTGTTTACACTAGAAGTGACGTCATGTTGCAGTTTGGTCCGGTTTCATTTGAAAACGCCTCACAGTTCAAAAAATATTGTAATAGATCAAATAGACAATAGACCAAAAACTGCAAACAATAAACTAGGAAACAACTAGTAACATGTGGAATCCCAAAAAAACCTGCACATGGCAATAGATTTTTTAAAAAAAATAAATAAATACTGAATATAGAAACAGAAGATTAAGAAAGGAAATAGAACATTGCAAAGACGCTGAGAGATGCAGTATCAAAACGCACATAATTATTGTTATATCAGATCAGGTCAGATTAGGTCATCCCGTAGCCGGTGAGGTCATTGGGGCACACAATGGTGTGCAAATACGTTTGGGTTAAACAAGCCGTCTAGAAGCTGGACATGGCATAACCTAAGCAAAGAAGTGCACATCCAGATTAACTATATATATATACTGGTCGAGAGGAGGTTCCGATCGAGCATCAACACCGACAAAACGAGAAGTTTCCGCGGAGCGGATTTAGGAAGCGACCACGATCTGGTTATGATGACTATGCGTCTGCGATTGAAGGGAGTCGCAAAGAAGAATGTGACCAGACTAAAGTTTGACCTGGACAAACTAATGGACCCAAAAATCACCGAAGTGTTCCAAGCAAGGGTTGGAGGGAGATTTGCACCACTGTTGGCTCTCAGAGAGGGACTGGATACAGATACAGCTACAGAGTCTCTTAATGCAGCTCTCATAGATACTGCAACAGAGATCATGGGATGCCACCAAACAAAAAAGAAGCCATGGGTGAGCAAAGAAATTCTAGACCTTTGTGATAAAAAAAGGTCACTGAAAACCACAATCAACCACCCGAGGAGGTCGGCAGATAGAAAGAGGTCAAGAAAACGATACAACGAAAGATGAAAGGCGCGAAAGAAGCGTGGATATGTGAGTAATGTACAAACATCGAAGAGAGACTAAACAGAAATGACGCTAAAGGAGCAAACAAGGTTGCCAAAGAACTGGTAACACCAAGACAGGGCAGGAACTTTATGATCCAGGATGAAAGCGGCAAGTGCCTTATTGAGGAAAATGACGTACTGGCACAATAGACAGAGTAATGTTCCGAGCGATATAACTATGAAGGACGAGACGAACCTGAGACTGTTATATACAAATCTGAAATCACCAGGTTGTGAAAATGATAACATGGCAACTGTAAAACAGACACAATCAGAGATCTCATTGGAGCTGCTGCAGAGGCAGTCATGTTGAACAGATGGATCCGGTGTCGATCAAAACTGTGAAGGTCATCAGAATGCCTAAAAATGACCAGATACGTTTGATAACGTTAAGCGAGCAATAACAAGTGGTCTAGTGGCTAAGTGACACGACTCATAATCCGAAGGTGCTGGGTTCGCTCCCCAATCACAGTACCGGCCGTTACCCCGGGGAAGCAAACGATTAGAAAATACAGGAGGAAGTAGGCCCTTACATAAAAGGAATGGTGATGTCGGATGCACTGGAACGTAAAAGTAGAGTAAGTGGAAATTCAGTAGAACTAACCGCTGGTTGGAAATGGAGTTATTGAAGACTCAATTGTATTAAGCCGCAGCCTGTGAGAGATGGGGTGGCCAGTGCCCTACCTTTCAGTTTTTACTTTCCTAACTCATGCGTCAGGTTCCCATTTATAGCTGGGGTGACAGGAGAAGATGCCCCCGATTAAAATCACAAAGCCGGATTTTGTTAGTATCGGGACGCGATTCGAACCGAGGCACACTGTTGCCACAGAAAATGGCGAATTTCTCGCTCTAAACTGAATTAACGCGTCCCTCTCACTGGATCGACAGGCGTAAAATAAAAAGTCCAACTAACACCGGCTTGGGGATTAGAGAAATACGGCAAAAGCAGGAAAAAAATTATTAATTGTTTTTAATTAATAACAAAAATGTAAACAAGACTTGTTATAACAAAAAGGTATACAAGACAATTGAAGTGATCAGAAGTGGAAAACCAAGACCAGTTTATAACATCACACGAGCGTTACTTCAAAATAGTTGACCTTCTCTAGTGGGCATGATACAAATAATTTCCTGTAAATTCTGACAGACAATGAAATGGTCTCACTTTTACTCTTCTAAAGAAAGGCAATCAACAACAATTCATCAATTATCATCATCATGTAGCATGTCCTTTATAGAACGTCGCTCCCATCACAGACTGTCTGAAAGAAACTCTTTCCCTTGTAGCATGTCCTTTATAGAACGTCGCTCCCATCACAGACTGTCTGAAAGAAACTCTTTCCCTTGCTAAAACTTCAGCCTCCGCCACAGTCACACCCAGGCATTTCCGGATATATTGGTGCCATCGTCTTCTTGGTCTACCTCTATCTCTCTTGCCTGGGACATACCTTCCATCACTGTTTTCTCAAGACCGCTTTGTCTCTTGATGTGACCAAAGTTTTTTTAAATTTTTATCAACTTTAGAACCATCAATCCCTTCGGGGAGAAATAAATGGATCGAAGCTGCGGCGGTTCTGAAGGTAAAAAATCAATATAAACATATATAGATAAGGGCTAAGAGAAACACCAGACAAAAACAAAACAATACCTACGTTACGTCCGCAAGGCCTTCGTCAGTGACAAAGAACAAACGAAAACAACTAACAAATCAGCAACAAAACAAACAATAGATTGTGTAAAATAAGCTGTTTAAGATCTTTGCAACACAAGGATGTGCACATTTTACATGTCTTTGTTTGCTTTGTTGATTTGTTAATTGTTTTCGTTTATTCTTTGCCTTGCGGACCTAACGTATGTATGGTTTTGCCTTTGTCTCAGTGCGTTCACTGAGCCGTTCGCTATAAGCGTTTCTCTCGTCAATCTAATTAGCCACAAGTACAAGAAAATGTTACAACAAACAGCTAGCGAATCACGAGAAGACGTTGCTACATTTCACGCTGACAGAACCGCGACAGAACAAACCGTACACTAGAAATTCTTCTGCAAAATATCTAACAAATGTCAAAAATCCATGTGCTATATATTTGTTGATTTGCTATATATATATCTTCTGTATTCCTTTGTCCATAGGAGCGCGTGGCCGAATGGATTAGAGGCCTGCCTGCCGACAAGGATGGTAGCGGTTCTGATCTCGGAAAGGCATATGTTGTTTTTTCTGTTGCGGATACAAAAAACAAACATAGCCGGCACACGACATGGCGACAGCAGTGGCGAAGCGGCCTATAGTTCTCAGCCTAAAAAAACTCTCTACTTCAGCAATGAGGAAAAGTTGTTTTGACAGGTTGTTTTGGGGGGGTTTTTGTGTGTCTATATTGCCATGAGGGGTCCCCTTGCATGTGCACTTCATACCTGAATTTGATATGATCTGTCTCTCTCTCTCTTTGTCTCTCTCTCTTTCTCTCTCTCTCTTTGTCTCTCTCTCTCTTTCTATCTCTCTCTCTCTCTCTCTGCAGGCTGACTAAAACGTATTGTGACTAAATGACCAAACCACTTGATTTGTATGGGCATCAATACATGCACTATTTGGGTTTGTCTCAATTATATGCCTCGGCATGGTGTTGTGGATTCGGTTACGGATTGTCTTTCCGGCTGCACTTCTCACACAGCGCATCTCACAGTTCGGAATCTTACTCGAATGCGTTTTTAATCAGGACCAAGATTGGCATTGGTAACTCAATCTAGGAATAACACAGTGAATTTATCAGCCTCCTCTTGGTTGAAAGAAGCACTCTATGGTATTTCAAAATCGATGCAATTTGATAGTGAACACTGTTCCCTTTCTGAATTATGTGTGCAATTTCTCTATCCACTCTGCTATCATCAGTGAATATACTACCTAGGTATTTGAGCTCCCTTACTTGATTGATACTTATGTCACTGATGTGGAAATGTCTCTACCCGTGTTCAAGCGCTATCATTATAGTTTCGGTCTTGTCTGTGTTGATCTTCATGTTATTTTCCTGACAAGCAAAACTGAGATAGGTCATGTGGTTTTGTAGGTCTTCTCCATTTTGGTAAAAGATGACATGATCGTTGGCAACCAACAAATATGTTAGGGACTCCTCGTGTGAGTAAGCCAACTGTGTGCTATTATCCATGTAAATTGGAGAAAGAGCACATCCACTCAGCACTGGAAACCAACATGCCATATATCATTTCTCCGTACTTCACTGTCGCTGTTTACGTACAAGATACGAATGCCATCCAGTAATTAATACCCCACACCATATTTCTCCATTATCTTCCATAGCTTACATGTTTACCCGGTCAAATGCCTTCCCTGATCAATGGCCAGATAGGGATTCTCATTGTACTCTGTGCTTTTTTCACTAAACTAGATGGGCGTAAATATATCACCAGTACAACCACTGGTTTCCGGAATCCTGATTGTGAAACACTGGGCAGTGGCTCCACAATTGCTCGTTCTCGCTGTTCAACGACCAGTGTGCCCTAAGGAAAGATTTGCCTAAACGAGCTGCAATTATTTCTTCTGTTCTTGTTTTTTACAAACAAATACCAACACAGCTCTTTGCCAATTACCAGATACCTGCCTTTTAATCAACTCTTGATTAAACGTCTTTGTGAGCCATCGTACGCCTACATCGTGAAAAGTTTTAATCACATGTGCGTATTTGTTGTCTCCACCGGGGACCTTGTAGTTAGGGCTTCTTCTAATTTCCTCCCTGTATTCTTGCTGACTTCACTATATGGTGTTGTTGTTGTTACCAAAAATAAGTAAGTTTACTCTTTTTTGCGTCTTGTAGAGGACATTAACTGGTAGAGCTTTCCTCACATCCCGAGCATGCTGATAAAGATGGACCACGGTCCGTCAGGAGATTGTGCTTTGCTTAGCTTCATCTGTGTAGCGCTCACTACTACGGGGATCACTTCGATCTACGTCTTGTCACCCAGGCTGCCTTGAAAACTGCATGTTTTCCGTGAATGCTACATGGAAGAGAGACTGTAGTCTTGGTCAGTGTATTATGCTTGACCCTGACGGGACGTCTTGGTCAGTATGTTGTACCTAACTGGACAGCATCTCAGTTCCCGATTTCACTATATTTATATATAGATTCGTGTGTGTGTGTGTGTGTATGTATCAATATTTATATATCTATGTTGTTGGTATCATCAATAGCTCAGGTAAAGTGGTCTCTCTAACACTTCATCCACGACAGAAGTTACAGTTATGGGATTTAGTTTTAACTTTTAATTGCCATAATTATTTACTATGTATCTTCTTTAATTCCAGTCAGAGAACTGTACATCTCTCTCTCTCTCTATATATATATATATATATATATATATATTAATATATATCCTACTTTCTCCTTGTATCTTTCTTTTAATCGTTCGCTTCCTTCACTCAACATTCAGTCCAGACTACTAACTAATGTATAAAAAGCATGAACTGTTAAGGTCATCTACGACATCCCAATGTTCACCAGCCATTACTAGTTAAGGAACAACATTAAAACAACGTTCTGACAAACCAAAGTCACGACCTTCCACCAAGCAAACAATTATTGATTAAATTCGAAATTGTCGAGACAAAAACTAAAACTATATGCTTTGTTATTTGTTTTATTTTGCACTGCCGTATAGGATAAAGTTTTAGTTATTTCATTGTTTTTTGTGAGGTGGGGTAACATAATTGTGTCCTGCAAATCACAAAGTGGTAAATGTGGCCACTGTCGTTAGGGATGAGTTACTTTTATTCGATACATCCTCTCCTTTGACATGCCTTCCCTATCAGTAAATCTGGTACCCATTTAGAGGTGTGTTGCCTGAAACGTTGCCCAAGAACGAACCCTATACATCTAAGGCAAACATTACATCATAGGCTCTCTATATACATGTTTCGTTGTCTTACAATGCGATCCGTTGATATTTGTACTGTAGTTTTGTTTCCTTGTTAGCTCTCTATGGAAACCACATTTCTTTGTTGCTACTTTTCCCAGGGAACAGTGTTTTGCCATTTTGGCAATTAGTTCAACGATCTAATGTATTAAATAGTGCCAAGATATTAGTTGTAGATGCAAGATTTTTAAGGACGGGTCTGTAGTACAACTAATGTATTTGGCATTTCTGATAAAATATACGTTCACTGTGCGAACAATGTAAGTGTTCTTGTAAATATTCAAATTATAATTTTATGTTCGATAAAAGATGGAAAAGGTAGACTTTGACTATTTATAGCTACAATATTTTATTTTTGTAACATGCAAGGGACAAAACATAAAACAATTACATAATATAAAATGATAGGTTCTTCTTCTTCTTCTTCTGCGTACACAGTCAGACAGTAACCATTATTTTCTCGAAAAAAGCGGCGGTCATCCTGAGACTCTCGCCACTACCATAGAGCTTGTCTTGCAGTTCCACTGGCAATGGCCACATCTGCTCTCTCTGATCCTCGTATGTCGGGCAGTTCTGCAGCAGATGTTCAGTGGTCATTTTACCAGTACCGCACGGGCATTCGTCGGTACACCCTATCTTCAATTTGTTGAATAGGTGGTACCTCAGTCTGTTGTGGCCAGTGCGAAGTCTGAAGACAACGACCTGCTCTCTTCGGTTCAACTGGTAATAGGCATCGTTTTTGGTGTAACCAGTATGTTCGGTTTCCCATTTGGTCATGTACCTGGCTTTGATAAGCCGTTTTGACTCTTCGTACGTGATACTGGTATCTGTTTGTGGTAGCCTTGCACCTTCTTTTGCCAGTCTGTCTGCCTCCTCGTTGCCTTGGATGTTGCAGTGTGACGGAATCCACTGTACCACTACCCTTTTTGGTGCGGACTGCTGGCACAGTTTGCATAGTGCTGCTCTTAAGTCATTAAGCTCAGTGTTTTTCTGGTGTTTTAGCGCTGTGACTACGGCGAGAGCATCTGTCAGCAGGACTATATGGCTCTCATTTTCACTGCGTTTTACCATTTCTTCCACTGCCGCCCTCAGTGCCTCTGCCTCCGCTCTGAAATTGCTTGTGTACTTACCAGTAGCGAATGACAGAGTTATTTTTCTGCCATTTGGTAGGTTCAGGAATGCTCCTGCCCCTCCGTTCTGTGTAGTGTTTGTTACAGAACCGTCGGTGTATGCATGGGTCCAGTCCATGCTTGGGTAGCTTTTCGTTATGAAGCTTAGGGTAGTATCTCTCCTTTCTTTTTCACTCTGGCAGTTTTTGTTTGCAATACCTGGTATATTTTCTACCACCTCTGGAAATATATCCTGCCTCCAAGTAGGTTTTCGTACAGTAGTGATGGGTTTTGGTGTTGTTAGTGCGTTTATGGGATCTTCGTGCATCTTTGCTTTGGCTATTTCTGCAAAGTTTCTCCGCTTTAGTTTCCCATTTCCCAAATTGTTTAGTCTCTGGTACATTGGATGGTCCGTCAGTCTTCTGAATTTCTCTGACTGCAGCTGGGCTCTGCAGTCTCTTCTATCGGTCATGGATTGCAGTTTTGTAATCTTTTCAAGTTCTACAATTGGCGTTGACTTCATGCCACCTGTTATAATTCTCATGGCTTGGTTTTGAAGTTTGTTAACTTTATCGAAGTTCGCCTTCGCTGCGGTTGTCCATGCCGCAATGCCATACTCGAGAACTGGTCTCACTCTTCCAGTGTACAGTTTCTTTAGTATGCCTTCGTCTGCTCCCCAGCTTGTGCCAGCAAGTTTCCTCATGATCGCCATTCTTTCTCTGGCTTTCATTCGGTTTCTCTCAATCTGACTTTTCCATGTCATGCGCCGATCAAATGTGACTCCCAGATAGGTTGGGTTGTCGTTTTGCTGCAGGATTTTGCCATTTAGCCTTAATTTGGTACTTTGGGGTTTTAATGAGAGCGAGAATATTGTGCACGTGGTTTTCTCCTCGTTTATTTTGACCAGCGATGAGTTCGCCCATTCTTCCAGCGATGTTAGGGCCGTCTGCATCCGATTTCTTGCTATGGTGAGATTCTTTTCAGAGGTCCACATAGCCAGATCGTCTGCAAACATTGAGCTATGGACTCTTCTTGGTATATTCTCTGTAATATCGTTTATATATACCAGGAAGAGTGTGGGTGACAATACTCCCCCTTGGGGTACTCCCTGCTCGAGTGTCACCTTTTTGCTCATCTGCCCTTGTACTTGGACTCTGGCCGTTCTTTGTTTGAGGTAGTGGTTGATCCACTTGTACATCTTCCCACAGACATCACTTCTTCTTAGCTTGACTCTAAGTCCATCCTTCCAGACTTTGTCAAATGCCTTTTCCAGATCCACCCAAACAGCTACTGTGTGTTTCTGTGCCTGGTAGGCATCTTCTATCTCCTGGGCTATGAGGATGACCTGGTCCTCAGTGGATCTGTGCTGTCTAAAGCCGGCTTGCTGTGGAATTAGTATTCGTTTTTCTTCCAGATGCCACATCAGTCTGGTGTTTATCATCCGTTCCATCAGCTTGCCGACACAGCTCAGTAGGCTTATGGGCCTGTATCCATTTGGATCTGTTTTATCCTTTCCTGTTTTTGGTACTGGTACCAGTATTGCATCTTTCCATGCCTGGGGTACAATACCCCTTTTCCAGCTTTGGTTCAGGACTGATAGTAGTTTTTTCTTCGCTGTTTGGCCCAGCCCCATCAGCATTTCGTTTGTTATCCCGTCTTTTCCGGGAGATTTCCTTTTCTTTAGTGTTCTCATAGCCTCTTCCATTTCGCGCATTGTTAGTTTGGCCATCATGTGCTCTTCAGGAGCCGTATTTATGTTTTCGTGTCCCTTTAGCTCTTAAAATGATAGGTTAATTCCCATGGAATATTATGTGTGAGTGGTTTTAGCTTTGGCTAAAATGTTCGTACCTAGTAAATTACTATGTATACTACACCAGAACTACATGAACGAAACACTGGAATCAGCGCCATAAAGAGGTAGGATATTACTTTTTCACCTGGCCAAGTTTATGAGGCTCATTGTCGCTTCGCAAACGAATGACGAGGAATCAGCTCTGACATCACGCATTTGTATCGCAGATACTTTCAAGAACTTTTCTAACCCTACTATCTCCACGAGGGATTCGGTTTTTCTACCATGCAACCCAGATCATACCGAACAGGGCATAGTGATTCAAGAAACGGAGATAGTTATAAAGAATAGTCCCAGGAATACGTCACCAGGCAAGGACGGCATAACAACGGAGGTGATTCATGCAGGTGGGGAAACAGGGTTACTCTGGTTACATAGACTCTTCACAAAGTCATGGAAAGACAGACGCGCACCAGATGACTGGCAGCAAGCTATTATCGTTCCAATTTTGAAGAAATAGAGCAACTAAAGAAACTGACACGCACAGAGGCATATCGCTAATTAGCCACACTGACAAAATGCATGTCAAAATCGTGAAATATAGAATAAAACCTATTGTTGAACCTCAACTATTCAGAGCTCAATTTGGATTCCGCAGAGGAATGAGCAGCATTGACGCCTTGTTCATCTTAAGGCAAATAAGCGAAAGATCAATAGAATACAACGAAAATATTATGTGTTGCTTTCATTTATCAGAAAAAAAGCATTTGATAGGGTAGACAGAATTAAACTTTGAAAGATACTGAAAGGTTATTGTGCACAAGACCAGCTTCTTGATGATGTCAGAGCACTAATCGTTCGAGTACAAACGTCGTTAGAACGATTGAGGGTGTCACAGATGCTTTTGAAATCACTACCGGCGTGAGATAAGGGTGTGTGCTTTCTCATTTGATGTTTAACATCTACATGGACAAAATCGCATCAGAGACTGTTCAAATTGAGACATCTGAAGCAGAACATAACTCAATACAAGAATTACTCGTTGCAGATGATCAGTACTTGCTGTGTCATGATGAAAACAAACTGCAAAACTACATAAACGCGCACTTGTGACTACCTGTACTAAATACAATATGCGAATTAGCGAAAACAAAACAGAAACTATGATGATCAGTAGAACTCTTGGGCCACTCAAGTTAAGTCTAAGTGATATTGCTCATCAACAGATCCATGAGTTCAACTATTTGGCCAGAATTTTTTCGACAGACGGTAGGACCAACAGGCAAATTGAGACTAGGTGTCAGAAAGCATCTGCGGTGACTTATCAGCTGTCCTCACTGCTTAGACACCCGAGCATTAGTTTGGCAACAAAACAACAGCTAGTAAACAGTATATTTATGCCGACTCTGTGCTACATGTGCCAAACATGGCCTCTGTCCAGGGTGCACGAGAGCAAAATTTTGACTTCTGAAATGAAGTACTTTAGGAAGGTCATCGGTGTTACCAGACGAGACAGCATGCGGAACGACAACATTCGAAGTATGGTCGACACTGCGTCTTGTGTCGAATACATTTCTAGGCAGAAAATAAGTTGGCTTGGTCATCGCATGAGAATGCGTCCTCACCAACTTCCACTAATCGCTTACAACGCTTACAATGCTGCAACTTGACCGAAAGTAAATATTGTTTTAAAATTGTAACAAATCCGAATGGACATTAGAAATATAAATTTTTATGAACGTTTTTGTAATTTATTAATTTAAGTTGTGTAATCTTTTGAAACAAAAAAAAAAAAAAAAAAAAAAAAAAAAAAAAAAAAAAAAAAGCAATTGTCTCCAATGAGGGACCACTTTTCTGATACACTAAAAACATGAGATTGTTAAATTAACAGCATACAGAAATGTCAATATATTGTTTTTAAAAATGAGCGTAAATAATAATGTTGTACATTCCTTTTCAAGTAAATATTTTAAATTAGATTTGTAATTTCAACAACAGCACACGATGAAGACGTATAAAAGTAGATAAATTTCATATTATTTTTTTTTATTGAAACAGTAGAATTATATATTTGCCTTTGTTGTAAGGAATTAATGGGACGAGGTAAACATTGGTCATCTGAACACAATTTGAAGTAATACGTCATCCAAGTATTATGTAACTAAATGAATATCCTGGTGTGACGGATTTGTTAAGTTTAGTTTGAAAGTGTTTAATGTTTCGGCCTGTATGTTTTCTCATTGATTAATGAAGTATTGGACGATAACAATGAGATGTAAGCAGACATGTGTAAGCTATCTTGTTATACATTTTGTTGCACAAATCATATGTAAACACTAAATTTCCTTGCGCATTTTTAAACATTACACTGACATATTTAAAGCACATAACGTAAATTGCCTTCATTATTGTAATATCAGTCATATGTGCTGTAGTTTTTGTTTTTTTTGTTAGCCATCAATGGAAACCACATTTCTTTGTTGCTACTTTTCTCACGGAAGAGTGTTTTTGCCATTTTGGCAATTAGTTCAACGATCACACACATACTTGCTTGCTGCTGTCTGATTAAATTTGTACGTAATTTGGATAGTTTGACATCTGAAACACGTAAATGAGATATTGAGCCTTATACAATAGATAATTTTATGTTGTTATTTCTAATTCCCTGCACACATTAAGTTGTCTCAGTCATACATGCCAGCATTCATCTGAGAAAGTATACATTCATACAAATTACACTTCACTGTCAAGTTGAACATAAATCGTTTTTTCAAGACGTGACTGAATTAACATGGATGTAGATGAAACATAGATACACATCCACTCATATATCTGTGCAGTGTTTCTGATTGTCTAAAGCCCTTTAATGTATATGGAACTCAAACGCTTGACAATGCACGTAACTTAACTGGCTTTTTTATAAAGATACATATGTCCCTTTACAAATATGACAGAAGAATCACAATAGTAAATAACTTGTTACTTTACTGCGCGGGTATAGGAGTAGCATTTTGAAGAGGAAGTGAGTGTGTCAGTATGTGTTTGTGTATTTACGTCCCTTGCATATAAGCTAACAGCGAATATATATGATTCAATCAAATACCAAGCTGGACTGGCCTGTGTTGTGGCTGTAGTTCCGTTCACTTCTTCGTCTGCATAGGTTAAAATTGTAATACAACAGTGATTTGCAACTTTATAAAATTCAGAGATCCCCCAAGAAGAGAATGATATTTAAACTGCGAATAATTTGCTAGCCAGCCCCTTTCAATAGCATTTCTAGAATTCTAGATATCCAGTTCCATATTTTTTAAAGTCACAATCAAATACTGTATTATTGCCTTAAAATGGACTTATTTTTCGTAGTATGTATTGGTCGAGTGGTTTACTGTGAGATGTAATAGCGAAAAGAATAATATAACTACCACACTGAGAGCATGGCCTCAGCATGACATCTAGCAATTCGTCTTAGACGATTCATTTTCGGTAGTAAAGACTCGATAGGTAAGGGATGAAATTTACTTAGAATTAACACATCTGACCTCAAACAACATCTACCTTATAAGTGCGCTTGGCACAGTTAAAAATGAGGGAAGCAAACAAATGCATGACAATGACGGATATAATCGGCAATGCATCCCGTCTCATAAACACATGAGACAGGAATGATTTTGTTGGAGCGATTGATGCTGCTGTCTGATTGCTAGAAGTAGAGTTAAAAAGAAGTCTGTTTGTGTGTTATGTTAACAGGGATTGGTGTACTGCCCCACTAGGAGCATGCCGAGGGACAGTATAACCGTGATATCTAAAGAGTAGGCGGTAGAACACCACCATTCATATATACCAGAAGCCAACTGTGTGTGGAGTAGTTTTCTGTGTTTCAAACAAATTCCGAAGTACATTACTCAAAAGACTGGATTACTTTCAACTGGTGCCAGACCAAGAGGAAGACAGATCACAGAAGAATATAACGTTCTTTCTGCTAAGCCATTACATCCCACCATAGAAGAAGAGCTACTAAGTAAGTGAGTTCGATACATATGCCACTGTATGTATACATGTGTGTGTGTGTATGTGTTTGTGTGTGTGTGTATGTATACATGTGTGTGTGTGTGTTTGTGTGTGTGTATACATGTGTGTGTGTGTGTGTGTGTCTTTATGTGTTCGGATTGCGTGTCTGTATGTGTCCATTTATTTGTCTGTAAACTTTTCTATCCATTGATTTATATGTACAAGGCTCATTGTCTAAGGTTCAATGTTGTTTGCTGTTGGCAGGTGTGTGTGTGTGTGTGGGTTTGTGTGACTGTATGTGTGTGTAAACATGTGTGTATGAGTGCGTGAATGTATGTGAATACATGCGTAAATATGTATGTGTTTATGTGTCAGTGTGTGAAAATGTGAGAATGTGTATGTATTTTTGCGTGTGCATGTATTGGTATATTTCTGTGCTGTATACCAATGTGTGTGCATTTTCTTCAAAGTTGTAGTAAGTGTCTATAAGAAGAGGTATTTGTGGCTCCTGTTCACCAACAATGTCATCGACACATGCTTCGTTCTGGGTGGTCAGACTTAATAATACGACCAGATCTGAGGTTAAGAAAACAGTTTCACGGCAAGAGTAGTTAGACAGAGCAGTGCAGTCTTCCAGTGAGAAAGCCCTCGTTTACAGTCTAAGCAGCATGATAGGATATAAGCAAAGCAATACATTGGAGCCACTACCGACCAATTCACGGAAATAAACATGTAAACGGTTAATTAAATTAATACTCTAGATTTATTGGTACTTTCAATCAAATAAATGTGTAAATGTAAAAATACAAGATGTGAAGGAAGATTAATCAATACAAATGTGTTTAACATTATAAAATTAAAAACATATCAACATTTCAATGCTAATTAACTGGTAAACCTTACAGTATTAATTTTTTTACTTTTCATTAATGAACAGTAAGGTCTGCGAAATTTTCGAGATGGGAATTGTTTTATAATTGGCTTGAAGTCAATAGCCGTTGCAGTGCCATTTTCCATTCAACGAACTGAAAGCCAGTTTAAACGCTGTCATCTCCTTGTTCTGCAAAACTGATTCTTTAGGAAGTGAACATACGGTTATTAAGGCTTTGTGCTTAGGAAATTAACGGACGGTTATATATGCTTTGTGTTTAGAAAGTTAATAGACGGTAATGTAGGTTTTGTGTTTATGAAGCTAACGGACGGCTAAATAGGCTTGGCACCGATTAAATATTCCTCTCTTGTGTTCCTGTCTCCATTTCAATCACAGTGTAACCACTGCAGCTGATTACTGGCTGGAAACGTATATGAAAGAAACCATGTGATCTCTAGCTGTAGTTGTTTCTGCAGTAATTCATTTGACATAATAAAATTTCTAGTTCATTAGGCGAGCACTCAAAGAGATGATGATCAACTGTTTCGTATGGGTGTGTACACAGTTGACATTGTAGAGTGTGTTGTAGTTGGATGCTGCTCGGGTGTTTGTTAAGTGGGATGTGTTCAGTTCTCAGCCCTAATTTGGTGTTTTGACCGAAAGAAGTGAACTGGGTCTAATGCTGGCTCGTTGATGTTGTTGTTGGTGTTGTTGTTTTTATGTGTTATTGTATAAAGCTACTCCTACTGAGTTGATTTCATCCTTAACGACACTTCTTTGGTAGCCGATTACAGAGGGTCACATTACATCCCGATATCCTGGCTGTAGTGTAATGTTAAGCTTTCAGTAAGCTCACTGCAATGGGCATTACAGGGTCAATCAACCACATCGATGCCGAGAATAATATGACAACTTATTTTAAAGAGCACGAACATGTACGTGAGGTGGAGTCCTATCTGTGCAAGAGGACGAACATGTACGTGAGGTGGAGTCCTATCTGTGCAAGAGGACGAACATGTACGTGAGGTGGAGTATATCTGTGCAAGAGGGCGAACATGTACGTGAGGTGGAGTCTGGATCTGTGCAAGAGGATGAACATGTACGTGAGGTGGAGTCTGGATCTGTCACAAGAGGACGAACATGTACGTGAGGTGGAGTCTGGATCTGTCACAAGAGGACGAACATGTACGTGAGGTGGAGTCCTATCTGTGCAAGAGGACGAACATGTACGTGAGGTGGAGTCCTATCTGTGCAAGAGGACGAACATGTACGTGAGGTGGAGTATATCTATGCAAGAGGGCGAACATGTACGTGAGGTGAAGTCTAGATCTGTCACAAGAGGACGAACATGTACGTGAGGTGGAGTCTGGATCTGTCACTAGATGACGAACATGTACGTGAGGTGGAGTCTGGATCTGTCACAAGAGGACGAACATGTACGTGAGGTGGAGCCTGGATCCGCATTTATTACCTTACCCTAATTACTCTTTTCTCCGTGTTACTGCATTAAAATCGATGCTGCTGGCCAATCAATGCCAGAGTATACAAGAAAAAGAAGCAGAATGTATTGAACTGACACTGAAGCTTACTTGGGAAGAGAAAGACGAGTATGTCAAACAAAACCTTGCAAAAAGGCTGAAATTGAAAACTCGAACCAAACAAAAACTGCCAGAGTGAAAAAGAAAGGAGAGACACTACCCTAAGCTTCATAACGAAAAGCTACCCAAGCATGGACTGGACCCATGCATACACCGACGGTTCTGTAACAAACACTACACAGAACGGAGGGGCAGGAGCATTCCTGAACCTACCAAATGGCAGAAAAATAACACTGTCATTCGCTACTGGTAAGTACACAAGCAATTTCAGAGCAGAGGCAGAGGCACTGAGGGCGGCAGTGGAAGAAATGGTAACACACAGTGAAAATGAGAGCCATATAGTCCTGCTGACAGATGCTCTCGAAGTAGTCACAGCGCTAAAAAGCCAGAAAAACACTGAGCTTAATGACTTAAGAGCAGCACTCTGCAAACTGTGCCAACAGTCCGCACCAAAAAGGGTAGTGGTACAGTGGGTTCCGTCACACTGCAACATCCAAGGCAACGAGGAGGCAGACAGACTGGCAAAAGAAGGTGCAAGGCTACCACAAACAGATACCAGTATCACGTACGAAGAGTCAAAACGGCTTATCAAAGCCAGATACATGACCAAATGGGAAACCGAACATACTGGTTACACCAAAAACGATGCCTATTACCAGTTGAACCGAAGAGAGCAGGTCGTTGTCTTCAGACTTCGCACTGGCCACAACAGACTGAGGTACCACCTATTCAACAAATTGAAGATAGGGTGTACCGACGAATGCCCGTGCGGTACTGGTAAAATGACCACTGAACATCTGCTGCAGAACTGCCCGACATACGAGGATCAGAGAGAGCAGATGTGGCCATTGCCAGTGGAACTGCAAGACAAGCTCTATGGTAGTGGCGAGAGTCTCAGGATGACCGCCGCTTTTTTCGAGAAAATAATGGTTACTGTCTCACTGTGTACGCAGAAGAAGAAGAAGAAGAAGAAGAAAACTCGAACAACTAACGTTTCATGGAAGGAAGACGGCCCAAAATGGAAATATGTGTAGAATAGCTGTTGTAGACCTATATCAATATTTAATCAAAAGGAGAAACAAAAGTTAAGGTCTTCAATCCCCCTGGTTCATGTCTTCGTTTAATTGGGTTTATTCCTGTTTCAGCATAAAAGAGGTTTCGTATATGTATATATATAAGTAAAAAACTAATAATAATTATAACATATTGTTTCTGTTCTAGCGTCCGTGAAGGGAGGAGGCAGCGTGGAATGAGAGAGAGACAGAGAGAGAGACAGACAGAGAGAGAGAGAGAGAGAGAAAGAGAGAGAGAGAAAATATATATATCGCTAAGAAATAAATACAGGTCCTCGAAATGTGGTTGAACAGAATAATGTGTTGAATTTCGTGGAAAGAGAAATAAACAAACAGCGATGTCCTGACGAGAGTAGGTTTGCGTAAAAAAATTTTTGCAAAGAATTGAATTTGCAAAGTAAAGTATTTTCAAAATTTAAAACGACACTTTATGAGGTATTGATGTAAAGATATCTGGCTCAGCTGCCGAAAATCGCGGGTTCAAATCACGGTGGAGACCGGGATTTTTTGACGTGGAACTTCTGGTAAAAATTCCTCTGATCTTTTGGTTTTGAGAATGTACTTTCGTGTTCAGTGTCGAGCACGCTAAAAATCCCTTTGGCAGTTAGAAATCGAAAAGAATAGATTTGCGACAGCTGCCAGGACAAAATTCAAAAATTTTAGTTCACAATCTACCCAAATTATTTGTATCAGGCCTGGCTGGCTTGGCTTCGTTCGTTCTCAATCTCCCACTACCAAACCCTGAAAGGGCTTAAGTAGTAGAATGTAGTCCAGAGAACGGAATGCGTTGTGTCGTAGCTTACAGCTTGATTGCGATATTTGCACCTTTCGGTCCAACACATCCGACTTCAGCAATCATTTTTTTGAGTACCGAGTTAGCATTCCCTCTTCGATCCCTTCTCCTTAGCCAGTCTGCCCTGCTGCAGCCTGTTATCCAAGATCACCGCGTGGAGGTGTAGAAGGGTTTTGGCAGCTTTTGTTCGCTGGCCCTGACGCTAGCAATCAGCTATGGGTCACTGACCGCTGCAGCTCATGCGCTGTTCCTCATCTTGATCCCTGTATCAGGCCTAATAAGCTGCAGGAAGTTTAAATATCTGCTACAGATAGCCAACTTGACAACAAAAATTAACATGCCTGTTTGAATACCAGGACTCCAAGTATTCCAAGCACTTTATTGAAAACAATACTGGAAGGGAAGTTTGAAGATCGGTGAGCATGGGGTGGGCATTCCTTTATGTGGAAGAGCAACATCCAAAAATGAACTAATGTCAGTCCGATAGAGTGTACCGTCAAGACAAGAGACGGTGAAAATTATGAGGCCCATTGCAGCCAACCTTCGTCGCGGAGATGGCATTTGAATTGAACTGAAACACCTCTTATTTATACAGTAGCCGCCAATGAAAACACATAAAGAACATTTAACAAAACACATTACCAAACTCTCTTGTATGTATATATAACTCAAAGTCCTAAACATTGATTTTGAATATTGTATTTGTAATTAATACATTTGCCTTTTTGGTAGCCTTACAACGTATATAAAAGTGGATTACATAATATGAAATTTACTAACAGTGAACAAACGGAAGGCAAAATGATTCTGTTTATTGACGATTCAGCTATGACAGAATCATTGAATTTATGCATGGCCCAGTAGTAATGTCACGCAATGTTACATATGTATTCATTTAGAAGAGGTAGCTCATTCTATCGCTCGCTCTCTCTATCTCTCTCTCTCTCTCTCTCTCTCTCAATTTCTCTCTTTCTTTATACCCATCTATACATATCTATGTATCTCCCTTTCACTACATCTTTACACTATATCTCTCTCGCTCTGCCATATTTAATCATTTAACCCAATTGTTGTGTTTGGCATAAACACACACAAATGGAGATAATTATTCGCTAATGTCCAATAATTACCAACAAGGTTTTCATTATCAAAGACATTCACCTTAATTTGCTATTTGTGATGTAACTTCCGTTTCTGTTTTACTTTTCGTATTCTCTCTCTGTCTGTCTCTCTCTTTCTCTCTCTCTCTCTCTCACTCTCACTCTCTGTC